>JAKTRH010000163.1:0-25603 GCA_030579575.1 Sporopachydermia lactativora
TATCAAATATCAAATATCAAATATCAAATATCAAATATCAAATATCAAATATCAAATATCAAATATCAAATATCAAATATCAAATATCAAATATCAAATATCAAATATCAAATATCAAATAGGTAACCCGCCTCACATATTCTCGCTGCTTCAATAACCAACTAGCAAATCTAAGAATTTCAGCCAATAAGCCATCTTCCTCTGCTCACCCTCAGCAGTCCTACTCGCTGACCTCCAACACATTTTAACGGCAAACCTATTCAACTGCAAACCCACAAAACAATCACACCTTTCAACTCATCCACTATCAACTCCATAAGCGACCAGATAAACTCATTCAAATAGCAGAATCTCGCAAATATAAAATATAACCCATAACACATATAACATACAATGATTCCGACACTCCAAATAACAATTCAAATCCTACAATTCCCAATTCCCAATTCCCTATTCCCAAAGAAAACCTACAACATCTACAATCCTTCCATCTTCACCTACTCTACGCTTCCTCCCCAATACTTACTGAATCTCGTCTTCATCCTCTTCTTTCGACTCAAAAAACGCTACAACTGTCTGAATCACACCCATATATGCCGATACCACTTGATCTGATCCATGAGCTGAATATATAGGTTTCCCCGCTGAAGACAGGATAAAATACTGCTTCTTATGCTGTAAAAACCGATCAGAATCTACAAATAGGTTAACAATTTACACTACAATCCTACGCTTTACTCCTTTTACTCTTATATATACATACCACTGTCCTCATCTGGCAGTTCTGGCGTCCCCAGTTCAAATACTACTTCGTCGTACGGCGAATCGGAAAACTCAGGTCGATTTGCCTCACCAGCTGACCCGGAAGATCCGCCCTGAGACCCGATATCAAGAGCTTCTGATAATGTCTCCTCCATATCACGGCTGCTGCCTGTGTCTGAATATACTGTGAGGACAGGCGGTGCCAAATGCGACAGCCGACGAGTCAGCGGGTCACTGAGGTCGCCGTAGTGGTCCCCGAGTTGTTCGTGTTGTTCATGGGTCTCTTCGGCATGGATCCCGAGATAACCAGCGGGTTGTTCGCCTTCTGACGGTTCTTCGTCAGCCACAACGGTTGTCGGAGTTATTCCGGTCGTTGCCGCCCCTGCCAGAGGTCGGAAAGGCAGCCGAGACGGCGCTGGGTTTCCCTGTGTGAAGTATTCGTCTAGTATGTCTCCCATAGTGGCTTTGTGGCTGATTGTGGCTGAACGTGGCTGAAAGTGGCTGAGTAGTTCAAGCTGTTGAGCTGAGATGGCAAGTCTCGGGATATTTCTTCAGGCCATAGCGGTGTCGCTCAGTGCTACAAGTCTGGGAATAGCAGGTAGCCGGGAAGTCCAAATGTCAGATCGCCAAGCCGCAGTTTGAAGTATTCCGGTGGTTTACCAGTCAGACTGGTCAGACGGGCCGGGATGAATAGTAAGGAGAAGAGAATGGGAATAGAAACGTTTTTCTAGCGGGATGGACGACTCAGCGGTGGGAAAGTAGTAATAGACTGAACCAATTGAGTGTGATTATACTATGTAGAGTTTTTGTAACTCGGATATCCGTCACATTCTTCAGACTGCGACGGAACTTCCGCTGTCCCGGCTTTCGATTCCTCCGATGGCTGCTTGACATCGCATCTCTCTTCAGAGGGGAACCCACTGTTAATTCCGGCAAGGCGGGAAGGGCCGAAACGTCCCATATGGGGTGGTTGCGAGGAATGCAGCTTTTATTTGGTACCTGGTTTAGAGATGATGGCTGGAGGACGCTCAGTGTTGAAGGGATTTGGAGTACATAGACTTGAATGGAAAGTTTAGAGTGAGAGAGGTTTGAATTTAATAGGGATTATGTGTGTTTTGCAAGCGTGTGTTGAACAGAGCTTGTCTAACAAGCACGAAGTGTTCTCAGACGAGATGAGACTTGAGGTGATGTGATGACTATTTGAATACGTAATCCTTAAATGATTGTATAAACTCTGTTGAAATACTAGATAGCTCTTCCTAGTATGGTATAGAACGGTAAAGTTAGGCATACAGAAAATAAACAAATATTCATAGTCAAGGATAATAGAACATTTGCATACAAACGGCTGTTCTCTCGTGCTCTCAGTTCGGCTAGACAGCTAAAGCCAATCGTCCAATATCAGGGGCGTGAAGTTCTTAAATTTGCAACTTGCAGCAACTTGCAGGTTTCAAAATAACGTTAAACCTTATAAAACATGTACATCAAGGTTTGCAGCTTCAATTCACATGTTCTATAACCTTAATGTTCTCTCTCTTTATGTATCACGTAATCCATTGTCGGATACTACCAGCCGATCCGATGAGTTTATCACGGATATCGGAACGAACGAACGTTCAATGATCAACGGGATATCCGAGCCGACCGTAAACCCCGCCACTAAACCCTGAGCCACAAAAATGAAGAAACTCTGGGCCAGCCACACCGTCGCCCGAGATCCCGGCCCGAATCCGGCCCCGATAAATACAGACTCTCTAGCTGCTGCTCGGAAATCGGATCAGTCAGTCCGCCGTACTATCTCTAATGTCGGCTTTTCACCTGTGGCGTCTTCAAGCCACAGATTCTCAATTGATAACCTAAGCGAGGAAGTGGCGCAGCGGTCACGTGCAAACACGGTCGCCGCTTCCGCTGCGGCTTTCGCTTCAAAATCTCGTGAAAATGCGATGTCGAAAGCACGTAATCTAGCATTAAAAGCCAGGAAATCAACCCACACTTCTAGCCGAACTTCCCTTAATAAACTCATCACGGGATCAAAACCGGATCTCACCCTGACAACGCAGCCGTCGGCTTCTTCAAGCCTTACGGAAACGTCAAAACGTTCAAGCATATTTGGATCCAGGAAACTGAAGATTGATAAGTCGAAAGACTCAATTGGACCGTTTGAGCCCTCTACAGTGGATGAGAGAACTCCGGTGGATTTAATTGCTCCTGCGCCGTCTTCCAGTTCACATCATCATCATCATTTGAAGATCAGAACGAGGAAGGAAAGGAAAGAAAGGAAAGAGAGGAAAGAAGGGGTGAAAGCTTTATCTTCTAGTGCTTCTAATTCCACTGTAATTACAAATAGTATATACTCATTCCACCCATTGAGCCCTGGGCTGGAACCACCTAAGAATCTGTATAGTTTAGAGGCAGCGACAGAGTCAAATGTATCTCTGAGGGAGGAATTTCGGCGTAGAATTGAAGTTTCCTGGGCTCAGCTGGGGGAAAGGGTTGTTGCGCTGTGCCGTGATGAGACTTTGCGGGTTCCTATAGAGGATTTGAATGAGATTGTAGAGTAAGTATTGTAGGAGAAAGGCAGGAATGGAATGGGATGGAATGGAATGGAATATAGGGATTGAAAGTTGGAATGGAATGAGAGAGAATGAATGAGAATGAATGAGAATGAATGGGAATGAAATGGGATTGAGAAATGGAACGAGAATAGAAATGAAAGAATAAGAGGAAAAGAACGGGTGAGGAGAAAGAAATGAGATGGGAAGAAAGGGGAGAAAAGTGCAAGATAATACGGAAACCAAGGAACTGTAAACATTTCTCAGTCAAAAACAGACTAGAAACTCAGTAAAAGTGAACTTTTGTAGGCATTTTGATCCTTTTTCGTTTTTCTCTCCTTTTTACAGATTTAAGTGTTTTCTGATTATTCACGATGGAATTACGAAGTTCCAGGGAGTTCATCAGGTAATATCTAAAGAGAATTCATAAAAAAATGTCCTGAATATCTGCTTTATGTCTCCAGATGGGAAATCTTTGAATTATATGATTTATCTGCTATCATATAGGCTTGCTTACGAGTATTCCAGAGTACTCACATCAGAGATTACTCTCAAAAGTATTTCTATAGTATTTGGCCTGGAAGCTTTGGATGTCAGCTGCTGGAATTCAGCACTTAGTAATAGGTATTAGTGGAATTATGAGGATAATTATTATTGTCTTTCTAACTATTCCTACACTAACAATTCTCATCCTGTCAATTCTTTAGATAGTGCTTTACCGCTTTTCTGATTTATCAACGTTCAATCCCGAGTTTCCAAACGTCATTTGCGTTTCTCCATTATATCTCTTCTCATTCTTCTCATTCTTCTCATTCTTCTCATTCTTCTCATTCTTCTCATTCTTCTCATGCTCCAGCATCCTCCCCCATATACAACTAACACTAACAAACAGGCTTTACATCAAACAACAAATAAAAGACGGAACCCCAGCCCAAATTCTCATAACCAAACTACAAGAACTCATCCAACGAGGCCTCACAGCTCTTATTGACAAAATCCCATCTCCAGAACTCAAGAAATACATACAATACCAGGAATTATCTCCCAAACTTGGCCAACTGATAGTAACAGCCTGGATAGCTTATTATGAGAAAATCATGCCATATTTGGAGGGAATTCTCCTCCCAGTACAACTGGAACTTGAACGTTCAGCATTTTTAGGCACTGCTTCGTACTGGTCTTATTCTGCAGACTTGCCTGACAGTTTATCGACTACCCGTTTGCTGCTGGCTCAGTTTCGAGACGTAGTAGTGCTTCCCTTCCCGCATTTCAGCGAGAACATTGTTGGTAAGTAGTGGTAATGGTGGTGATAGTAGTAGAAGTGGTAGTGGTAGAAATAGTAGTGATAATAGTGGTAGTATACATTATTAAACCACAACTCAGTTCAGCGTATTCTAACGTATATACACAGCATTCCTTTCCACTCTACTGTGGAACGAAGAAGATCAACAGCTTTCCGCTCGTATGCATCAATGCCTGTGCCTCCTTTCGTCTATCCAGTCAAGTGATGTGGCGCAGACTATGATTGAGACCGTAGTATTCCGAAATGTGGCGCTGTCATAGCCCAGTGGCAACTTGTGGCAGTTTATGGTAACTTTGGCACACTTGAGAGCGAGCTGGAACTCCATGCTCTCAAAATAGGTACAGTAGAGCATATTCTATTAGGTAACTAAATAGGTAACTCTATGGAAATGAACATTTACTATTCAAAAGCTGTCCAGGCACTCAGATGCTTAGGAAGTATAGTAAAGAGCTTAAATAGGCTAAAAGGTGGAATCTTTCTGCCCCGTAGTGGAGACGAGTTGGTCAGCGAAGAAAAAAGAACGGTGGTTACTCAGTTTATACAATAACAGCCCAATTTCTGAGGCCCTGTGACGCGGAATTTACTGAACTTACCAAAAAAATACTAAGAAAAGTGCTATAAAATCTTATTCAGTACATTAGAGAGGTTTCAACCGGAGCGATAGGTAATTCAAATTCACCCACTCTACACAATCTACACAATCTACACAGTCTATGCAATCTACGCAATTTACGCCAACTCACACCAGGGACGGCCTGTGGACTTCTGATACGCACATAGCCGTTTCTCCAACCACATACAAACCGCTCCGGCAACTACGATGCCCCCTGAATCACTTATACCAACTGCACCCATTGCAAACTCCCGTTCAGTCAAGGGTTCCTTCTCAGTTACCTTCATGAAAGTGTTAACATAGGAAGCACCGCCTAGCAGACCTGGAAAAGTTAGTAGGTATCCTTAGCAAATAGAAACTGAATTACTATATTCAAAATCCTCTTACCTTCGTAGAATATGAGTAGAAACATCCAGTAGATGTTGGGTATAAACATTGAGATGGACTGCCATATACATGCTGCGAGGTTCAGGCCTTGTAGGATACTCAGGAGGTATAGGTTGTTGATGCGCACGAAAGGCGCTGAAGAACGGGAAATGAAAACTCCCACTGGGCTGTTAGTATATGGGTGAGAAGGGGGAGGAAAAGGGAATAAAAGGGAATAAGAAGATTATAAAGAGGGGTGAGATAGGAGTTAGGATGCTGCATATATAGTGGAATAAATGAATCAGATTACCTGGGATGGAGTTTCAGGGAATTCAAGAATAGAAGAGTTTGAAAGAATTGATGAAAGTGAGAGATAATAGGAAAATGTTTAGAGACGTGGAAGATAAAGAGATAAATAGCTAAAGAGGTAAAGAGATAAAGAAATGAAGAAATAAAGAGATAAAGAGATAAAGAGATAAAGAGATGAAGAAATAAAAAGATAAAGAGATGAAGAGATGAACAGATGAAGAGATGAAGAGATGAAGAGATGAAGAGATGAAGAGATAAAGAAACCAAGAAGTCAAGAGATCAAAAAATCAAGATACTAGGAAATCAAGACATCAAGACATCAAGACATCAAGACATCAAGAAATGAAGAGGTAAAGAAACCAAGAAACCAAGAAACCAAGAAACCAAGAAACCAAGAAACCAAGAAACCAAGAAACCAAGAAACCAAGAAACCAAGAAACCAAGAAACCAAGAAACCAAGAAACCAAGAAACCAAGAAACCAAGAAACCAAGAAACCAAGAAACCAAGAAGTAAGCAAACAAATAAACTAACCTACATAAACCATCAATCACCCCTTCTGCCTTCTCTACAACTCAGATTCCTCCTCATATTCACCCCCTAAACCTATAAGCCTTCATTTACTCACATTGATACAACGTGCCGTACGTAACATACGCGTCACGGAACTTGTGAAAGGGCATTTCCTCTAGAGGAAAAAGCAGCGTAGGGGCCACACCTTGGTTGATAGTGTATTCGGCCATATAAACAGTCATCAACGGTAGCCTGGAGAAGAGTTAGTAGTGCAGCAAGCAGACAGCACCTAACAGAGAGATACTGCAAGAGAAACAATACTCACATATAAGGAAAGAACAGTCTTTTTACACGGTTCGAAGTGTTTACTATATGCGCTTTCACAGCATCCCAAGTTGGTCTCTCTGCATTTATATCTCTTGCAGAGAGTGCCAGAGTCTCGGGAGTTGTAGAGTCCGCTTCAGAAGGCAGCTCGGCGTAAGAACCGTCTGGAGTGTAGAGAGATTTATCAGCACGAGGCAGGAGTGAGGCGAACGTGGCGATGAACCCGAAAGGAGCAATCTAGGTGGTTTTGTTAGTATTGATGGGAGAAATGAAGAGAAGAGGAAAGGAAATGAGAGAAAAAGAGTTCAGATGAGATATAATGAGATATAATGAGATTAAATGTGATAAAATAGAATAAAGTGAGAGAAAGTGTAATAAAACGAGAAAAAAATGTGATGAAACAAGATAAAATAAAAATAAAGTAAGCAATAATGAGGAGAAGTGATAACCGAAGTACCCAGCTAGAAATCTCGTGAGTTGAGGTGGACAATTGAGCTATGAAATAGAGATTTTCGTTATCGTTAAGAGAGTGAATACCTAGAAATATGGAAGAGTAAATAGGCCAAAGCATGAAATGTCAAAGAGTAGGATTATCGGATAATTTAATGGGTGAAAAAGCTCGAAGAAGGAGAAATGTTCCCAACTTCAAGCAAATGGATCTAACAAAATTACAATAACAGAATCGCGAAAACAAGAAAGAAAAAAAGGCTTAATGATATAGCAAGAGTATTACTATACTATCAGTGATCTCAGCCTTAATTCCACCATAGAAAACGTCTCTGAGATACAATCAATGACTTCCAATCTGCCTACCTACTGATACACCACTACTGACATGAAAGATTAACAACAAAAACAAAGGAATAGCAAAACTCAATAGACAAAATAGGAGAAATATGAAGCCCTTTAAGCTGAAAAACACAACAAAACAATACAACCGTATCTTCTGTATGTTCCAAATTGCCCGCTAAATACTTTCATCAAGCCCACAAACTAAGAATTCTCACTATTTCTCAACCGGAAACTACGATAATCCTCCCCTGCAATCCAGGGAACCATTCCGCTCCAGTTTATACTCACACTGAACAGAATTAAAGCAGCAGAAGCACTCAGCTTCATCCACGTAGTGAGCATCATGAAGAGAAAGCCTAGGTGTTAATTGAACTCCCATTTATCATGTGCTGGCTATCAGCTGTCAATATACATAAAATCCTCTTTCTTTTACATACTTCCAACCAGCCCAGCACCACCCGTTCCTGAGCTGAACCCATTGAGTGAATGCGAGCCATAGTAGTGAGTCAGTTGAAGGAATGTCAGCTCTCCTAGCCCTGAGCTCAATGAAGCCATAATAATACCGAAAAGGCGTAAATACATAGCACTAGAGAGCGCAATTATCAGCATTCCTCCTGTTGATAGGAATACCAAGGCACCTAAACGGAATCTACATAGTAAGAGGTGAGTAAAAGCTGTAAAGGATAGATTATAGGAAATAAAAGGGTAAAACAGTTGGTAGAATGCAGATTATGGATGCTGGCGCAGGAATATTCAGTCTTGAGATGAAGACAGTCAATTAGGAGGGAATATACATATAAAGAAGAGAGATGAAGCATCAGAATTGAATAGTACAGATATACAGCGCTGAATAGTAGAATTGTAAAAAAAGAATGGGTGCTTTGAGATGAGATTGATGGAAAAAGTACAACTAGAGGAAAATACATTCTACTAGAGAATTGAGAAAAGCCAAAGGAGTGGAATGAAAAGAGTAGAAATTCCAGGTGGATTATCCAACAGGATACTAATTTCTAAGAATTATGACGAGAAATTCAGGAGAAAAACTCATCATAGAGGCCAAAATGATTATAAATGAGTGATATAAGTACTATGATGGTAAAGAAGATCAACCAGACACGCTTAAGAGGGGAAGTATAATGCAGAATAGTGGACTTATCGTTCATAATAAAAGTAAAAGCGCTTTCTATACCATTTAGTAATTCAGAGACTTACAATTGGAAATATGGGCAAGAATAATAGGAGATAAAATCAAGAACAATAATAAAAACAGTCTTGAGTATTAAAGAAGCTCAGTACTCTAACCATTTTCTCTGATATTTAAATAGGAATTCTACAATAATAAGTCAAACCAGTCGATGAAGAGATAAAACTCCTATATCCTCCAGTAAAGCTTGAAGAACTGGAAGAAAATATCAAAACCATGAAATGGCATTCAAAACACCAGCCATCCTGTGAATTATAAACCACACAGCCCACCCAGAATTCCCACTTCTATCCCAAAAACTCCCTGAGAGCTCCATAATAATAAATACGCCCAGTAAAACTACAAAGAACATCATAAAAGTATCATAGGACTACTATAGAACCATCAGATCAACAAACCAGCAAATTTCAGCCAAAATACCACTCAATTCTATCAATTCTCTCAGTTTATCTCAATTTTCTCAACCAAAAGAATCCCCGCGCCATCCATACCACAATTATTTCATTACTATTTACCCATCCTTACAAACCAATACTTACTTGTACGGCACTAAATGTATGAAAAAGGGAGCAGAAAGCTTTATCAGAAACGACGGTACCACATCTGCTAACAATACCGTCGCTTTCGGGACCAGCGGGCCCACTAAATCAACCGCGGCGGAAAGAATAACAACATAGAGAACATTATTGAGCAGTCCAAAGATCCAGAATGCGGAAAAAGTCCGCCCATTCTCCGTTAGAAGGATCATATTCGGTTTCCCCGACCCGTTTATAGGGAGAAATCGGAAAATACGAATGTGAGACAGGAAGCGAGAAAGTGGCTAAAACCCGGGGATTGTGATGATATTTGATATCAGGAGAAAACCAGCTGAATGTATGAAAACAATTCCTCGGCTAAAAGGTCACAATGCTGTTCTGAGATCAGAAAAACGCCGATGAGGTTCGGAATTTTCGTCGATCGCGCAACTCCGATAAGACTCGGAGGTTACAGCGTGAGACGCGATGTCTCCGATAAGCGGTGGAAGACGGGGGGAGTTGAATAACAGATTACATCATCTGAAAGAAGGCGTAAGAATAACTGATCAGTAATGGAGTTTGCAGAGCTTGTACGACTAGAAGAGTAGGTTAGAGGGGTCTAGAGACAAAGATTATTCCTACTAGCAGAATAGTTTTGTTTATAACAGACAGCAAAGTGGCAGGCAGCCATGCTGTAATAAGGCCATACATAATTATACATTACATAATCCCAAATCTCTCTTCTTATTATTACGTAATCTCATATTCCCTCCTTTAATATCACGTAATCCACAATCACCTCTTTTCCGTTCGAATTCCACCGGTGATGAAAAATCGAGATTTTCCCTCTCTTTTTTTTGTAATATTATTTCTACTATTTCTACAGTAATTATTCTACTCAAATGGATCAATTAACAGGAACAAAACAATCTATTGCTTTCCACCATCATCTGCTCTACTCCTTAACTCCAATCTCCAGTACCTACTGCACTATATATCACTATATATCACTCTCTCTCACTATATATCACTCTATCTCACTCTATCTCACTCTATCTTATCTACCCCTCTCTACCCCTCTCTACCGATCCTATAAATACTCTTTCAACTTCCTCAATTTCACAACTGCCTCCTCCAACATCTCGTCATCCTTGCAAACAGCAAACCGCAAACAGTCCTCAGCAATCTTCTCATGCTCAGGAATGTAAAACTCAGTAGGAGGAATCGCTACAACCCCAATCTCCCTAATCAACCAGTACGCTAACCGGAAATCCTTAGCCCTCGAAGCTATATCCGCAGGATAATCGTACTCCCCGACTTCCGGCACCTTCAGCTTCGAAAAATTCACAAGCACAAAGTACCCTCCATCAGGAACAGTATACGGCAACCCCAGCTCGTCCCACACGGCATTTAATATACTATACTTATGTTTAAACTGTTCTACAGTCTTAGGGAAGTAATCCGACTTCTCAGCAGTACCAAAAGCCACAGCCGTCGCCTCCTGCAACGGAGAATTCACCGTAAAGCAAATCCTAGTATGCGCCATCGCTACGTACTTAATCAGCTCAGCATCTCCAATAACCCAGCCTACACGCCATCCTGTAGCAGCAAACGTCTTGCCAGCAGACCCGACAGTCAGCGTAAGCCGCGCCAGCTCCGGAGATAACGTAGCAATACGTACAAAATCTGTATAGTACAGTCTATCGTATACTTCGTCTGATAGGATAATCAAATTATGCTTAACAGCGATTTCCCCAATCTTAAGCAACTCCTGTTTAGAGAATACTTTCCCCACAGGGTTCTGCGGAGTATTCAGCACAATCATCTTAGTTCTATCAGTTACAGCAGCAGATAACTCGTCAAAATCGAGCACCCATTCACTGGCATCTACGGTACGTTTATTAAAATCAGCTGGAGGATGTAAAGGAACATATACAACTTTCCCACCTGGGAGTTCGATATTGGAGATATACTGGTCGAAAAACGGTTCAATAACAATGACTTCGCTTCCTTCGTCGAGGAAAGCCGTGAAAGCGGCAAACATTCCCTCATTTGCGCCTGCTGTTACTACAATTTCGGTATTTGGATTCAATTCTCGTCCTATAAGCGGAGAATACGACTCAGCAAGCGCTTTCAGCAGCGAGGGACGGCCCTTAGTAGGAGAATACTGATTATTCATGGGAGAATCCAGTGCTTTCTTTGCTGCTTCAATAGCGAAAGCCGGCGGAGAGTATGAAAAGAATCCCTGGCCTAAATTGACGACTTTTTCACCCTTTTCAGCTTCTGCAGCGTGCGCAGCTTCGTTTATAAGCGACCAGACATCTTTGCTTGAGTTTGCAAACTTCTTAGACGGCGCGGGCACCGAAATCGTCCCGGAAAGAGCAGCGGAAGTCATTGATAAGCAGCGGGAAGTACGGCAAGTATGAGAAACCACGGAACAATTGAGCGGGGAAAGCTTTAAAGGCGGGCCAGATAATCGGAGTAGAGTAGGAATCATAAGCAGAGAGGTTTGGGGAGCAACCGGAGAACCTCGGGACGGTTTGTTGGTGTAAAAATGAGGAATTCGGCGTTTTTATACATTTGTGGAGTTTATCGGAATATCGGTTAGCTTTTTGTGCTCAGACGTAAACGGAATAAGCGATATTTGGTCACGTGGAATCAGGAAAAAATGAGTCAGTAGCGGGTGATAAGAGGAGAGCCGAAGATATGTTTTAGCTGGAACGGAGTTGTAATGGAGGGGATATTGAGGGTTGATGTGGCTGAATGTTTGGGGTGTTGAGAGGGTTAGCTGGCTGAGTTCTGGTGTGTTGTGGAAGGTCGAGGCGGATGTTCCGGTGGTTTGGTGGACTTCGGGTCTCCTCGTGGGGCGGGGTCGGAAGGGGAAAGGGGGAAGACGCGAGATTGAAATAGGGGGATGCGAGAGATAGAGGGATAGGGCAATGAGATTACAAAAGGCGTGAAATGAGGGGAGGAGTGAGTAATAAGGGTAGATAGCCAAGTAGTAAGCTTTCAGAGTATATTGGAGAGCAATAGGTTTAATACCTTTTGTTCTATTTCTTCTTTCTTTCGTGCGTTTTCTTCACCTTTTCAGCCAGTGCTTCAACGAAGGGAGACGTGATGTTCGTGTCTTTTGAGTCAAATTAAGATTATGTGATCCACAATATGGAGCTGTCGATCAATCAATTATCAGTACGTTCTGAAACAGCTGCCGAGCTATTCTTAGTGTCCCCACTAAAGTGTCCCACATAGCTATATATTACTCTCCATTTGTTGTTCATTAAATATTTGTATCTACGCATATATGAAAATGTACACCTGAACATAATTGAACTGTCAGCATATTCTATTACGTAATCACAAATCAATCTCTACAAACCGAATTTCCCCGAATTTCAAAGGGGGGAAATCGGGAGATCTCGGGAGAGGCGGAAGACGGAAGAAGAAAAAAGGGGGCAATAAAAATGGATGAAAAAGCAATAAAACTGGGATAAAAACTAGGAAAATCAACAAACAAATCCACTCACTAGACTGAGAATTCTCTGATTATTATACCAGAAACTTCACAGACCTCTCAGACCCCCGGAACGCAAGAAATTCACCGGAAAGCTCATTTCATCGATCTGTCTTCTCGTCTCATCCCATCTCTTCTTATCATTTATTAACCTTCTTTTTATTACTCATATTTCACTATCATTTTTCATAATATTTCACAGTATCTTCTAATATCTCATAATATCTCCTGAAATCTCATTATATCCTATCATTTCTCCTATTATCTCACAATATCTCATAATATCCTATCATTTATCATACTTTCACCCCATTTCCCCACTATGACTATCAAATTTCTAACTCCTATCCGCTCCCGAATCCTCAACCCCGCCTTCCCCGCCGTTCGCCGAGGAATCCTCGTTTCAACCCGCGCATATTCCGACGGGTTCGCTACAACCCCGGCACCCCCGCGTCTCCCGAAAGAAGAACAGGAAGAATTTGAGAAACTTCAGCATATAGCAAACACACAAGGAATTATCCAGGAGTTTAATAGTCAAATCGAGACTGGAGAAGAGAAATCTCCAGAGGATATTGCAGCTCCTATTTTAGCTAAAACAGATATCGGTGGATTCCATCCGGATTATATTGGAACGATCCCTGAATTTGAAGGTGATGTAAATCCTAAGACTGGGGAAATAGGGGGTCCGAAACAGGATCCTCTGAGGCATGGAGATTATTCTTTTAATGGCAGGGTTACGGATTTTTGAAGAAGGAGGAGAAGAAGGAGGAGGAAAGTAGTGGATATTACAGGGATGCCGGAATGTTGGAATGATGGAATGCTGGAAGATTAAATTGTTGGAAATGACAGAATGGTGAAAATGACAGAAAGCTGGAAAATATATAGTGAAAAGTGTTATTAGGTATATAAGAAATGATAATATAAAAGCAGAGTGTAGTAGCATTTAGGATATAAGGAAGGATAATATAAAAGTAGTGAATTGTGAAATAAAAAGATGTAGAAAAGGAAGACAGGAAAGGATGATGGAAAGAGAAGAAGAGAGAAGGGAAGATAAGAACAGATAAAAGGAAAATAGAGAAGAGAATTACAGAGAATGTGAAAGAGAGGATAGTAAAATAATTGGAATAAATCCCATATTTCCCTTGTTATTGAACAGTAGAATGGGAGATTTGACGGTAGGTAATAGGGAATTTATACTAGTGGAATAGTGGAATCTAATAGTATATTCAATGCTGAAAATGCTGAAAGTACAGGATTAAAGCAGGTCCAGTTTCCCTTCAGTTTTCCTTCAATTTTATAAACCCTTTTCTATACATAAATGATTGAAATGAATTATATACATATTTCTACAGTTCATTCCCACCAAGATAATCCGAAAAGCAAGAAGAAGTGAAACTAACAGTGAAATTAGATTATCAGCTTCAGACAGCTTACCATTGCTATCACTTGGGTCCTAATATAATCAAATAGAGAACTACATTGTAGAAATATATAACAGAATAGTTAATACAGCTTTGTAATTATACGTATAGCTTGAGTAAACAGAGGATATAAGTATATTGTCTACTTCTTCTTCATTCATTCATTCTTTCTCCTGTCTATCTGATTCTTTGTAAATCATCTTTTCTGCTATTTTCATTATTCCCCCACTTTATCTTTCACTCCTTTATCTCTTCCTACTATTCTTTTCCTACACTTTCCTCTACTTTCTTCTTCTCTCTCCTCCTATCTCCTCCTATACAGGAAATTCTGCTTCTAAACTCTTCAATTTATCCGCAGCTTTCGCCAATTCACTCATCAGCAACTTCACTCGGCTCCAATCTTTCCCGAAATAAGTATTAACCGATCTTGAGCGAGAATTCATACTATTCAGCCCATTCAGCCCATTCGGCCCGTTCCCAATGGTTTCCTTTACTTCTGAGAACCGAGATTCTGTGGTTTTCAGTGCTTCTTCCGCTTCCGTCAACCTCTGCTCAGTAGCTGCCAGTTTTCCCAGCAAAAGCTGTTCTTTAGTAGACAGAGGAGCTGAAAGATGGGCTAATTTCCTTTGTAGCGTATTTATTCTGCTAGCCAGCTGTTCAGTATGAGAGTCTAGACTTTCTAAAGAGTTCTTTTCGTTTTCCTTTTCCTTTTGATTGTCTTTCTGTCCCTGTTTGGATTCTCCTACAATTACATTTTTACTGGTTTCCTCTTTTTCTTCTTCCTTTTCTTCCTTTTCTCTCCCTTTTATTTCTTCAACAACTCCTTCTACGTCCAACACTTGCGTATGCAATTCAGCCAACTTCTTGCCAGCTTCCTGGTACATTCTGAACGCTGATTCGTCCAATTGATAAACGGAATCCAGCACAGCGTCGACTACTTGCTGGAGTGTTTTCAGACTTTCAGCGTTCAGTGTGAATCTTTTGCCTTCGATTACGGGCAGCAAATCGCGGATCCGAGCAGCGAGTAGTTTATTGGCGTTTGGTAGAACCAGCGGGCCGAGTTTCCTGTCAATTGCCGCGTCTGTGCCACTGGAAGTTCCGCTAGTTTCGTTTGTGGTTCCGTCTTTTTCGGGTTTCCCATCATTTTCTCCGCCTTCAGATACCCGAACGTCCACAGAAATTAACCGTTGACCAGTCAGAAACACAAACCACTCCTTAACGCCACCGGAACTTCCCTGCTGCGCCTCCCGAAGAAGCACACATCCGTTTAGAGGCTCGGCAAACTCCAACGGCATTTCCTCAAGGCACAAATCCGTTTCAGACTCCAGCGAGATTCCCTCGTCCGATTGTACTAATTCGTCCTCTGCTGCGCCACCCAGCAGCAGCCGTTGGAATTCCGGCCCGCGGCGGAACTTCAGGAGGCGCAGTTTGCCTGATTTGTCAGCCACAACAAAACCAAAATCGGAAACTGCAACCACTCGCCCTCCGCCACGTTTTAACGCTATTAAAGACATGGTCTGCGCCACATTAGCCACACTAGTCAAATCTACGCCTCCTACGCCACCGGATTCTCCGTCCCAAACCATCGGAACAGCCTCGGAAAACAACAACATGCTCACATCGGATGTCGTAACAGCCAGCAGATCGCACGCCGCCAAACTAGCGATATCCGCACCTACAAGCTCGTCCAGCGACTCCGGAAACGGCGCAATGCGGAACGGACCTTGCAGAGACCCTGGAACCCCGCCTGTCACGTGCAGGAACCTCCGTCCGTTCCGCAATTCCGTCCGAGGTGGCACAGAAACCGTCCCGTCGTATATCCGAGCCCAGAAGGCCAACTGGGCCAAATGACCCGCCGTCGGCTCCGCGTCGGCCCGCACAGCTGCCTCTTCCAACAGCGATTCTAAATTATGCGCTTCTACGGCAAATTTTACTCCTACAAACGGGTTTACTGCGTATATATTAGCCTCTCTAGTCAGCATAAACAGCGTGAGAGGCCCACTGGGGGTTTCTGGACACCCGAAAGCAATGGAAACAATATGGAAATCGGTATCGAGGGTCTCGTGACGGGAGAAATCAAATACCCGAGCCGAGAGATCCGAGCCGTCGGCGGAGAGGGAGAAAGCCGAGATGAGAGAGTCGTCAGTGAGGATGAGGAGTTCGGATTCGTAGAGGCTGTTTGGATTCCACAGGCATTTCACGGGTCGGGCCGAGGGAAGCGGGACGATGTGGCGCAGCAGGGGTTTTTGTGGGTTATTATGTTTGTGGATTAATAAATCCGGGAGCCGAACGATTGCCGCGTCGGAATCCCCGATGACTGCGGCGAGGGAACCAGGGGAATTAAGGAGCAGAGTGTGTGGCTGGAACGGCAGCGGGAGGCTTAGCAGGGTGTCGAAACCGGTGGAGGCGTCGGATATGTGGAGGGTGGAGTTTGTGTAAGTCCATATTTGGGAATTGTGGCGCAGTTGTATGAGTTGCCGAGTGGCTGAGTCGGTAGGGTGAATTGGGGGAATTTTAACGTGGGAAAAGTCAATCATTGTGGCTGAAAGTGGCTGGAAGTAGCTGAATGGGGTTATAGAAATGCAATGCAATGAAAGAGGAAACTCTGCCGAGGATCCGAGTGGCTGAAGAACGGAATATCCGAGATTGGACCGAATCGGAGCGGATCAGATCGGAATCGGAAGTGAATAAAGATAAATCCGAGATAAATCAGCCGCGGGCTGTCAATTCAAGACTCGGGAAATGCCGGAATAGCAGCAATGTGTGTTTGCGGTACAAATAAGCCTCGGCTCGGCGATTTCACGGCAAAATTCATCCGCTTTTCCCGTCCCGCTTCATTCCGTTGAATTCCGAGCCGAAATTTATAAATTCCAAACATCGAAATAAATTGAGGTGATTGAAGTGAGACGTGAGGGTCCCCTAGGGGGGGTGTTCGCGAGAGACCTCCATAGTGAGACCCGATGTGGCGGTGAATGGGTGTAAAAATTGATTTACTGAGTGAAAATTAACGGAACGGAAGAACGGCTCGGAGGTCGTCGGGGAGTTCCCGGGGGTTTACTGTGGCTCAGTGGATCCGTGCCGAGTTTACAGTGTGTCTAAACGGATTCTGTGCATACTTTAGAGTGGAAAACATCAACTTTAGGGACCTCTAAACCATCAATTAGCTGTTGGCATCAAATCTCATCATACTAAAGACAGCCTTAGAGGTTATAACACACTAAAAGCTGAATATATACAGCAAAACTACGCATTTATCAGCATTTTCTATCATTCTTCCAGCAAAACTGATCCTCCTCTTCTATCTACACAATGAGCAGTTTTGTTAGGTACGCTCTTTCCCGAGCTGGGACTGCGCCACAGCGAATAACTCTGAGCCACATTAGATTCATCAGTAGTGTACCAGCTGGAACGAATTTGAACCTGAATATAAAGAAATCGGGCAAAGAAGTCGTCGCCTTGGAAGACGAAGAGTACCCGGAATGGCTGTGGACGCTGCTGGACGAGGAAGTGCAGAAGAAAGAGCTGGAAGCAGATTTCCTCCGATCTCGACGGAAAGCTGTGAAAAAGATGAACAACGCGACTATCAAGCAGAATAACTTCCTGCTGCAGAAATAGTGAGAGTGTGGATTGTTTAGCAAATGTCGTGTATATATAGGATGAAGAGACTGGCGAAAAGTATTGCTGTTTATGAGAGAATGTAGGTAGGAGAAATAGGAGAAATAGGAGAAATTAGAGAAAGGGAGTATATAGATGAGATATCATGATATATTAGATGGTAGGCTTAGTAGGAAGGATAGTAGGAGGAAAAGGAGGTAGGAGGAGGAGAGGAGATTATAGTAGATTCCATTTCTAGAGGATGCTGGTGTTATTAGTAGTGATTTGCGTAGATAAGGATTAATTTCTGGAAAAGGATTGATTTCTGGAAAAGGATTAATATTTCTGGAAAAGTGCTTTATTACAGGTGACAGGACGTCGGGAAATGAAATATATGCGGAAAATCCAGTCAGTGGATTAACTGGTAGTAAATAGGGTGCAGAATAGCATTATATTCGAAGTTCTTTGATAAAATCAGGAATTAAAATCCAGCTAACACAACTTGATATAAGCTAATATAACCTGACAAATACTATCAAGATATCTTCAACTTCTTAACTAGCAAAATGGGCCCATATCTAGAAATATAGGAATCCAAACTACAATGTAGGAGCTCAAGGAAACTCAAGGATATTCAAGAAACTCAAGGAAACTCGATGAAACTCAAGGATTTCAATGATTTCAAGGGAACTAGTGATTTATTTCAAGGCTGGAGGCTCACAGGGCTAATCAGGCTGCTATATTGAAAAGCTCTCATCCGAAATTCTACTGGTATAAATTTGGAACTCATAAGAAAGACGTTTATTCTATTTATTTTGGGATTCTCATTTCTGAATAATGGATAGAAGGACGGATAGCAGCAATGATAACAGGATCTTTGAATATATCCCACCTTGAAATATTTAGGCCTCAACACAGCTATATCGGAAGAGCAATAGAAGTAGGCTTTTGATTCATTCTTTTCTGCCTTTTCCTGGAATTATGGTAGTTAATTACTGACAGAGACAACCTGTCTGTTTACTGGTTTTAATCTGTCAGGCGATATGGCTTTTTCTGCTGAACAATGAATGGTAATTTGACTATTATTCTTGTTCTTTCAAGATTGGCGTTCTGATGGCCGGTGGTATTCTTGATTTTTCACTTTCACTTACACTTTCCTCTGATTTTCTTGTTTCTTCATAATCTGAAGGTTTCCATCTTTCCCAATTTCTATTTCCCCATTTATCCCACTTATGATAGTATTGTTTTCTATGGATTGGCAGTCGTTTAGCTGAGTGAAATATGAATAAGAAGGTGAGAATATGTGTGTAACGGAATAACAATTTGCTATTTACGCAGTATACATTCTCATTCTGGAGTTCTGGGAGATGAAGTGCTGATTTTGAGCAGTGAAACATGGGATTTTATATATATTTCCTGGTATTTAGCGATATTTCATTGTATCTGGTGAAATCTGGTCATATTTGATCATTTTTCCTACTCTTTTCCCTGCTGATTTCAAGTTTTCCTGACAGAAATTCCAGAATTGTATTATTTGAATTTCCGTGCTTCTCCTCTCTTTGTATTCTTCGTATTATTTTTATCATTTCCATTCTTTCTTTTCTTCCCGATATTCCTATTGTTTTCATTTTTCCAGTTATTCTTTTCTTACTTCTTTCTCTTCTTTCTATTCTTTCTATTCTTTCTCTTCTTTCTCTTCTTTCTCTTCTTTCTCTTCCTTCTATTCGTTCTCTTCTTATTCTTCTTATTCTTCTTATTCTTCTTATTCTTCTTATTCTTCTTATTCTTCTTATTCTTCTTATTCTTCTTATTCTTCTTATTCTTCTTATTCTTCTTATTCTTCTTATCCTTTTTATCCTTTTCATGCCTCTCATTCTTCCTCTTCTTGCTATTATTCAAAATCTCCCAATTATTCCTATTGGTCCTATCTTTTCCATTCTTCATATCATTCCTATGATTCCTATCATTCCTATGATTCCCATTCTCCATCCCCTTCTCCCTCTTCCTCCCCCTCATCCCATTATCCCTTTATAAACCATTTAATTCTCACTTATCCTCTTTTCCTCTTTTCCTCTTTTCCTCTTTTTCATGCCATTCTTTTCAATCTCCCCAGCTTAATTTCCCCACGATTCCACTTCAAACCATTAATTTCACCATCCACCCGCCTTTCCCTTATTTCCTACTTTTTCCTCCCCTCCATTGTCCCCTCTATCCCCTCAAATACACCTGTGACCCACAGAACACCAGGAAAACAGCATAAACTCCTGCTGATGTCCACACAGTTTTCGCCTTTCTGTAGTGAGAAAGACAGCTGTTAGCTCTGATCTCTCGTGCTTTTGCTTCGTACTTCTAAATACACATATACTTACGCTTTCCCGTCTTTAGGATCGTTTATGCTGCCCATCATCGACTCTGCTCCTGTGTAGAAGAGATACCCAATAATCGTGAGAATCACCACTGCAAATACCGACAGGATTGTGTAGAACCACGCTTTACCCTCTATACCTCTCTATACTCCTCTATAACCCTCTATACCCCTTTATCCCCTCTATTCCCTCTATCCCCTCTGTTCCCTCTATAACCCCTATTTCCTCCACTTCCTACACCCATTTAAATGCAATTAATATCATTCACAGTACCCGCTTAGCCTGCCTGCCAAACCTATACCACTACACATCACTAAACATCACTATAAATCACTACTTCCTATAATCTTCCAATTCTCACTTCAAATCCATCTTCCTATCTCCTCCTATCTCCTCCTATCTCCTCCTATCTCCTCCTACATCGACCAGTCCAGAACTTTCAGCGACGCCACAACTATCGCAATAGTAGACGGCAGCGTCAGCACTACATAACCCCAAAACAGCACTCCAGCCATTTCCTGCTCGTACAGCTCGTTCAGCTGACAGATCTGCGACAACTGAATAGCAGGGGGGGACATCGTTAATAAAAATGCTACTATAAGGAAGATCGGATCACTAAGTACCGAGATAGCTAAATATTTAGCACACAATGACACTGCTGGGAGTAAAACCAAAGACGGAAGAATCATGCGGGACACCAGAGACCCGAAAACAATTCTTCCGTACCGTTTAGACGCTGGTGCCACGTCTTCTACGACTAAATTCGATCCTAACACTACTAAAATCAACGGAATCGACACAGAACCCAATTGTTTGATTGCCGAGCTTACAGTATTCTGCAGGAACCCGCCTTTCTCAAAGAATTCATACTGCAGCTTCGGCACTGACGCAATTGCAATCGAAACAAGCATAGAATACAGTGGAGGGTTCATATAAGCGAGAATGCCGTTGAGGATTTCTCGGCATTTCCTGCGCCACAGCGGTTCTCTCGGGATTTGTGCCGAGGAGGCGGAAGAGGAGAATTCGTCGGCTGTTACTGTGTAGGACTGCGCCTTTGCCGACAGCGTAGACAGCACAGAAGACGCGGAAGAAGAGGAGGAAGAACCAGCGGGGGATTCCGTTTCAGCCACAATTTCTGAGCCACCATAACCTTTTTTCGGGCCATTTGGTCCTTCCAACAGTGGCGTTGTGGCTGAAACAACAGGCCGAGTGCCACAAATCGTCTCGGCATTTCTTACTAACGCTTCTTCATCATTTGTACCATCTTCGGCAGCAATTGCCGCTCTCTCCGCCGGCGTGAGCTTCCGCAAGAGCTTATTGTAACCCCAGGACCACCGCAGCATTTGGCCCAACTGCTGGAAAATCAACAGGTACAAAACACCCCTAGAAGCCACTTTATCGGGGGAATCGTTCGGCACGGAATCCCATAGTAAATTCGGCAAAGTGTACGCCAAGGAGATCGTCAGTGACACCGGGAGAGAGTTGGAGTTGCCGAAAACTGCCATGGCAGTCACAAAATTGGATTCCGGCACATTCAGCCGCAGTAATCGGGACGTTACTATAGACGAAATGTACGATACTCCAGTAGTAACGGCATAGAATATAGGGATAACAGAGATTTCCACCAGTTTCGCAATAGACAGCGAAGGGGCGAGCTTTGAGAAGATCAGAGCGGGAGTAAATAAGTCTACATTGATGCGGGACACGTGTTTTTGGCCCTCAGGGGTGAGAATACCCGATTTCGCAGCCCAGAAGCCGCATAGGCAGATTACCACGACTTGAGCGACAGCCTGGAAAGTGAGGAAACTCAGGTGGCCAATTGAGAGGCCAGAGGTCATCGGGGGGTGTTGAGAAGATGCTGAAGTTGCGGTTGATATAAAGGAAAAGTCGGGTATAAACGGGGGAAACAGGGGGAAATGAACAAAGTAGTGAAGAAGTAGTAGAAAATAAGCTGAGAGCTGAAGGGAAAGTAAAGGCAAGGAAAGAACCAGAGAATTAGGGGTCAAACCGGGGAAAAATACCAGAAAAATTCTTCAGATAGAATGAGGAGTCCCTAATGATTGTTCTATTAAGAGCTGAGGTCCCAAAGATGAATGAAAAGATGATAATTTACTGTATTGAAGAGTTCTTTGATGATAGAAGAGAAGAAAAAAACGATCGGAGGATGGTGAGATATCGTTTAAGTTCTGCAGCGTTCTGCTGCACAAATTTCCGGATGCGGTATTAGGGTTAAGGTTTGCCGCGCTAGCCCACGTTGGGGTGAAGAAGGTATGTAAGTGGCAATTCTGGCGCACCACATGCCGCTAGCCGAACCTTAATGGAGGTATTAATTACTGGGTTTAGGTTAACACGGTGCACCTGATTGCTTTATTGGGTGAACTGTGGCGTTGTTTACAGTGGCTGCGTTGATCGTTCATGCATGAGGATATGCGAGATGACAGACAACGATGATGCGATGGGTTCTGCAGTGGCGCAGCGTTGTGCAGTTAGCGTAGATGACGATATCACGCAATGGACTGCAGGGATTATAATGGAACAAGGGGGGCATTGAACGGGGGAAGATTGAAGTACAGCAGATGTGTTATTGACTTATAGGAGTACTGTTTTGTATATCTTGTGTTTTTCAGGCTGTTTCACTTGTTATCAACTACTTTAACGACTGTTGCCATAGAAATGATTAATGCGCGCTGATGGCTGCCTGCTACGCCTCCCCGCCCAATCGGGTAAATAGGATAAGGTCCAAAAGACGTTAATCTTCGCTCCAGGCAGCTGCAGGAAACGTTAACCTTATTTTGAGCCATGGTTCCAAATTCGGCAGCTGTGGCGCAGCAACGGTCAATTCGATTCTCTCCATACACGAAATTTATCATTTATTTCACCATTTATTCATTGCTTACCATTCCCCGCATTTTACTATAAAACTCCCCTATCAATGCACCATTTATTGCATCTCCAACTCCTAAAAATTAACAACGGTCCAATCCTCATGTAGATCTACTAATAGCGCCTCCACTTGCTTCCTACTCATACTCAATTCCGTACAAATTTCATCGAAATGAGCTCTTCTCTTCAGTAGTCTTAATAATTTCATCTCCTGCGCCACAGTTTTCTTACTTTTAACTTCCGCACCTTCTCCGTTACCTGCTTCAGCTCCCGTAGCCGTTTCCGTTTCCGGTATAACCCCAGCCACACTAGGCGGCGTACCATAAACAGCCACACTTGACCCGTGCCTCCTCCGAGGCCCGGCTTCGGAAACTGATAACCTTTCCTTAGCCGAATCCCCCACAAGTACTACATTATCAATATTTTCCATAATAGGATAGGAATAAACTCTGTAAATCAGCCCTTTTATAACTCCAAATGATAGAAATCTTCGGATATCGACATTTTGTAGTAAATCTTCGTGTTCCAAATACCATTCCCGCACTGTTTGGCCCTGATGAAGCGATCTGTAGAGGTAAAACAGCGTAGCCACTGACGGCACTACGACTGTGCGCCTCCGAGAGTTCCGAGAGTTTCGGGATTCTCGGGATTCTCGGGATTCTCGGCCGGGGTTCTTCCGAGCCAGAGAAGAAAGTGGCGCAGCAGATTGACGGGACTGGAATGCCATATTCGGGTCTTTCTGAGCCTCCTGCGCCTCCGGAGCCACTTTCCCATACTCCCAATCCTCATCTTCAGCCTCAGGACAAACAACATATGCCTGACACTCGGCAGCCAAAGCCTCATCAGCTACAAACATCCCAATAGCATCTGTAGGCGCATAAACACTCCGAAACTGGAACACATCTACTAATACAATGCACTGATAATGCACTAAATGCTGCACACATTGCCGGGTTAAATTATAATCTGCATCGGCTAATTCCGCTATTCGTTTTACCGAATTAATCCCGTTGATATACGGGACGATCCGCTGCATTGTCGGATCCCAATTCTCGTCTACTAATGCTTGAAGGCGAACTGTGGCGATGGGCACGTGGAACGCCTGCAGATCTGGAGGTTGCTGGAGAACTGGGAAGAGTTTGATGTCTACGGATGTGTGCGGGTCGATAGGGATGAGGCATTCCGAGTAGTTTGTGAGGTCCTGGTGGATTTGCTGGATTATACTTTCCAAGGGTGGTACTAAAGGAGGCGCAGGAGGCGCAGGTACAGTATTGGGTAAGTTTAGAGATCCCTGTGGCTTAGTTGAGTCATTCTGTGGCTCATTCTGTGGCTCAGCTGGTGGCTCAGTTGAGAATTCCTGTGGCTTCAACTCATTTATCCGCTCTTTTGACCCAGTTAGTAATTCCTGTGGCTGATGTGACTCCTGTGGCTCCTGTGGCTCAGCTGTAGCCCGAGAAAGAAACCTTGACTGCTCTTCTAAAGCCCTAAACATCTTCCCGAGTCTCCGCACAGCAGACTCATATGGAATGCAATCATCGTTATAGGAGAATACAAAACAGAAATTGAAGTTAAAAGAATTCCGGGGATAGGAACTGGAAGATATGTGAACCGGGAATCCCAGTATTCGGTAGGAATCAATCTTACAGGAAACTAAACGATTGCACAGTTGTGGTTTCGGGATTACGTAATTCTTCACCTGATTGAAATCAAAGAGCGGAGACGGCATAGACGAGGAATCCCGTCTTTGCGGTGGCACAATTGCTCCCGAAGGGACCTGATGGAGGACTTTTGTGCCTTCCGTTGGGTGGAATGTGGCGTAAAAAACGGCATGGATTGGAGAGAAGCCTGGAGGTTAGTATGGGAAGGAGGAGGGATGGAGGAAATGAAGCGGAATAAAGGGAAGGATAAGAAGAATAAGGGAGATTATACGGAAATGATAGGATAAAATGATAGGGGATGAAAGGAAAGGAAAGGAAGAAAATAGCAAAAAAGGTAGGAAGTCCTAATTAAACAGGAAGCAAAGAATGGCAACTAAATAGATGAAATAATAACAAAGTAGAAGAAGAAATGATAAATGATAAATGATAAATGATAAATGATAAATGATAAATGATAAATGATAAATGATAAATGATAAATGATAAATGATAAATGATAAATGATAAATGATAAATGATAAATGATAAATGATAAATGATAAATGATAAATGATAAATGATAGCCCGTAGAGGAACAAAGAAGATACTAGAAAGGAAACAATCGAATACTTCAATGCAACTAACAGTACAGGATGAGAGAAAAATACATGAAAATGTGGAAAATAAACAGGCAAAAGTGTTGTTAAATGATTATTGGAAAGATATCAGTCAAAATCTCGCGATACAATAAAGAATAATGGCAGGCATTACAAAACAGATGGAAAGGAGATAAAAGATAACAGTGGAAATAAGGGAAACAATAAGGAATAAGGAATAAGGAATAAGGAATAAGGAATAAGGAATAAGGAATAAGGAATAAGGAATAAGGAATAAGGAATAAGGAATAAGGAATAAGGAATAAGGAATAAGGAATAAGGAA
>JAKTRH010000164.1:0-25403 GCA_030579575.1 Sporopachydermia lactativora
TTCTGTTTCCAGATAAAAGGGATTTATTACTTGAGGGTTATTCTCCAGTTCTGTCGTTTTCCCAAAACAGTAATACTTAAGTGCATTATTGCACCACCGGTTCCGACTAGAACGATTTTTCTCAAAAATCCCCAACTCAAGTAATTTTTCCAACTTTTATACTGGAACAAGTCTAAATACATAATATACTAATATATAATAACTAAATAATAATAAATACAACACTCAAAGTTGTGCTAAACAATGATTGTTAGGCGGCTGGAGCTTGTGTACTTGGTCCAGGTCGACCACTAACAACCTGTACCGGAGCTCAGCGCTAACAATGGGAAATCTGAATATGGTTGAGCAAATTCAGATTTCCTGATACCAAATAGGAAGGAGCCTGTTAGTTTGAAACACATCTCAAGAAAGGTACAGGACAAGACGGTTTATAGTGACCTGGCTTTTTACACTTAGAACATACTCGTCTAAGATTCATTGGTAGCTCAGCCTTTGTTCCAGACCTACGTTTCTTTCTGGGCGGCTCTTGAATATTTTCCATATCGATCTTTTGGATAAGAATGTTACATGGCACTGGCTGTACCATGTGCATAGGATGGATGAGGTTAAAAACTTCTATTCCCCTTGTCATCATGTGCCTACATGGCAAGCAAAACGTTTTGTAGAACTGTTCTGAACAATGCTCTGTTGCTAGAGCAGTGTTGCTCTCCATTAGTTTGAGAGCCCTCAAGGATACAGATTGTTGCAATGCGCTATATAATCCACCACTGACGCAAGTTCCCTGAGTTATCCTTTCCACCTGTAATAAATAGCTTTTTAGTACGTCGTACGCATATTTTGAATGTAGATCACAAAATAAATCAATTGGACGATGCAACCTCAACTGGTTGCCTTTCATCACGCTATTCATACCTTCGACCCGCGAGGTCGTCCTACAGCCATCGGTGAACACGTCAGAGGTTAGCGAGTACGCCCAATAGTCTTTGTAACCAAGCCATGTAAAGCAAAAGTATGCGGCAAAACGCGGACTGTAATGCTGAATTGCTCTCCAGGCCCCATCAAAAGACGAGCGGGATGGTGAATAGATCATTATTTTTACTAAAGACATGATCCCTTCTCCATCTAGCGCCAGACCCTTGAGTGCACTGTTATGCACAACCTCTGTAATATTTTTATCTAAGGCACACATCATGTGCCAGAGACAAAATAAAGGCCTAGCTTGCGGGAAAACAGTTCTTATCGCATTCATCTGTGCTAGAGCCCTATCAACTAAGATAGTTTCCGGATAGCCTATTCCATTCAAATCCAGGCATTTCCGAAACGCCGTGACTGCCCAATTAAAATCGTCCTCACTCTCCCCAGTCATCACACAATGACCTGCAAGAAAGGATTTCCCAAAACAATCACGTCCAACAAAGTTCAAAATAGAAACATTCCAGTCAATAATGCGATATGTAGCACCTATATACAAAATAGAAATATACATTTTCACCATTTTTACTTCGCTCTCAAATGCAATAAACAAGGATTTTAATTCACCTTCGTTGTTTTGAAGGATTTTTATCAGAGCACAATCACTGTAATCTCTTAAAACACGGTTAAGTGCCTGTTCCCCTCTGAGGGAAGCAATGCGATACCTGTATCGGACATCCGATATGTCCCTTGGTACAATTGCCAGCTCGGGAAATTGAAGCTTAAACTGTTTAATTATTTTCCTGGGAGTGGCAGTATGGGTTGATGCCAGAATGGCATCAATAAGGGCAGGGGGAAATTTCTTTGTCCTTCTTCGTAATTCAGGACTGAGTGCACTATGGGAGTGCTTTCTAGATGAAGTCACTACGTAGGATCCGTAGTTTAATTCTTTTTAATTTCTAATCATTTTGACAGTTGATCTAGCAGGACATGAGCACCTAAAACTGTAGCGATTTCCTGGGGACTCAGAAATGGCCTGGGCAACTCCCTCTCGATGGCAGCGAAATGACCTGTAGTTCGCCTTGGCGTGTTGTGCACGCCAGTCAATTCCAATCTGCTCTCCGTAACGATGAAGAGCCGAAACCGCTTCTTCAATGTTTGGGAACACTTGATTAACAATAGAAGCTTCTAATTCCATTTTAACTTGTATTATTCTATATTTGCTCTACGAACACATAATTGTAGTTTATCCTTTATAGCACTTATTTATCAACAGTATATGTTTTTAATTATTAAATATCAAATCTCTAGGAGAGACGCGATGCGTCGCGTCTGGATGTTTTTTTCCGGGTAACAATTTTAACAGTGATGACGCAAAAAGTCAAAATCGGACTTCATGAACGACAAAACCTTATTGCGACAGAAGGTACTTTTTGTTTCTGCACATAAAATAATTAGAGTTCCCTTCCCAATTGGGAAATTTATGCACAATTATGTAGTGTAAACCTTATTTACCCTTAAATAATAAATTCAAAGATTCTCAAATATTAGTAGATTTCTTGTAATTTTACAAATGAATATACTATCAAATAACTATATAAATGACATAGAGACTCAATGTTGTGGAAAAAGATAACCATTTTATGCTACATAAATTAATATATGTAACATAAATGATTTATGTATTTAATGAATTCATTTTCTTATTTTCTGTAATAATTGAAACCGAAAACGGAAATTTTATACCACGTGCTACTGCATATTTGTTCATATTCCTACAGAAACTTTGCATAAAATGAAAATTAACGGAAATATCTGTAGCATATGCACCGGTGACCGGTCTTCTTACATTTCCTGGCTGAGACCAAGTAAATTACTACGTAATTTGTAGACTAATTAGTAATTCATGTTATATTGACTTAGTAGTATAATATTATATTGCGATGTAGGTTATAAGGATGTCTTTGAGCTCAATACTTGAACGACTGGTTACGAATTGACGGCTTTCCGGACTAGAACAAGATAGAGCTTTTCAGTGGCTACTTCTCACCAAACTAACTGATAATCAATTGATTGAAGTATATAGCAATAGTATATAATAAAAAAATATAAATATTAACGAAAGTAGAGCTATTATCACGTTCCGCAGCTAGTCGGTTGATTTCTCGGTATACTGGTTCGGCTTGATAAAGTTTGACTTGCATATACCCGCATAAACACTTCTGAATTCGGAATCTACATAAATTCCATAAATGAATTGATTTAATTAAAACTAATTTTTGCTGGAAAAAACATATTTATTTTATGTAATTAATAAAATCGGATTTTGAATTGTACCTACAACCCTAAAGTACGCAACCTATATAAAAAGATATATAAAATATAGGAATTAACAAATATAACAAATATACTAAAACAACTGGGCTTAACTGTCGGAGATATAGAATCTCCATACCCCTGATCTGGGACGATCGGCTTTAGCAAAGCTGATCGGTACAGGCTCAGTACACACGATAGAGAGTCAAGGATTATATTCTAATTAATCTATTGTGATCTCCTATAAATATTTGGTTATTCGTTACTGTTTATTTAGTTATTATAAGTTATATAGAAGAGATATATAGATTTCAACAAGGCTTATGCAATTCTATGAATACCGGAGATCTTATCCTATTTAAAGATAACGTAATCAAGTAAACGGACCTGAGCATCGACACTTATGTTGCGATGCAGGAGAGGCGGAAAGGATATCATCTCCGGTATTACGATTAAGATCTCCGATATTTGACATTTCGATAGATTGTTCAGTGAGTGTTGTTAGTTGTTACGTACAGTTAGTTAGTGTAAGCGTTAGTCTTATTAATATATCTTATATAAATTATAAATCTTTTCTTATTCCAACTCTCTTATTCAGCTCGGGGAATCGGCTCCATTAAATAGGCCATCGTTTATTATTTGTATGAACAGCAGATGTTTCATCTCCGTTTCATAGTCGTTTCAAGTTGGTTTCATAAGGAGACTTGATGTTTCATCCCAGTCTCAATAGCCTGTCCCATAACAGATGTGTCTGTTTAATCCGGTGTGGAGAGCCGGGTAACTTAGCTCCGAGATTGAATATGTCAAAAAATGCGACTCCGAATACGATAGAAATATCGATGGATCATGAAAAATAGAGGGTATAGATTGGTATAATTCAATCTATAAGAGTTGTATTGAGACAGGCAGCGCAGCAGCTCTCACGTATGTTGCAGGTTCAGAGGTAGCAATAATTAAATAAGTCAGTGGGTACAGGAAATGACGGAAACGACAAAAGTTGTCTTAGTAGACAACTATGACTCTTTCACATGGTGAGTTAGGAATAATTGATATTTCTATTGAAATTTATATTGAAATTTATATTTATATTGATTATATCGATGATTATCTTGAAATAACTGTAGCTAACAGAATTTAGGAATCTATATGAATATCTCTGCCGAGAGGGGGCCGAAGTCGAAGTGTTTCGGAACGATGCTATCACAATTGACGAAATTGAAAGGCGAGCACCGCAAGTAATTGTTATCTCACCGGGTCCTGGACATCCCCTGTCAGATTCTGGTATATCCAGAGATGTGATTCGCCATTTCGCAGGGAAAGTACCAGTTGTTGGTATCTGCATGGGAGAGTAAGTTATTCCCGTTGATGATGTTGTGATTGTTGATGTAATCCCTGTAAATGTATACTAATTAAGTGAAAGACAGTGTATTTTCTCAGTATTTGGTGGTGATGTGTCCTACGCTGGAGAAATCGTGCACGGGAAAACTTCTACGATATCCCACGATGGAAAGGGACTCTTCAAAAACGTTCCTCAGGGTGTGGCAGTCACAAGATATCACTCTCTAGCTGGTACGATTAGCTCATTGCCTGATTGCCTGGAAATCACTGCTACTACCGAGTCTGGCGTAATCATGGGAGTTCGTCATAAAGAATACATAGTGGAAGGCCTGCAGTTCCATCCTGAGAGTATTCTGACAGAGGAAGGCCGCTTAATGGTGCGTAATATCTTAGAACTGAGCAAAGGGCAGTCGAAAATAGATGAAGCTAAACAGAAGCAGGTTTCCAGTGAGTCTGTAAAGGGGAAATCAATCCTGGATACGATTTTCGACTACAGCAAGCAACAGTTGGAACTGCAGAAGGCAATCCCGGGGAAAACGCCAAGAGATATGCAGAATTTATACGATTTAGGCCTCGCTCCACCAATTATAGATTTACATAGTCGATTATCTAAAAATTCTCCAGCTTTGCTAGCGGAAATTAAAAGAGCTTCGCCTTCTAAGGGTCCTATCGATCTTCAGGTCAACGTGCCTGCCCAGGCTTTACAGTATGCTGAAGCAGGGGCCAGTGCTATCTCTGTGCTTACGGAACCGAAATGGTTTAAAGGCTGTATGGAAGATTTACGTACTGTCAGGCTAGCATTGGATAAGCACTACACTGTAGAAACGAGGCCCGCAGTACTGAGGAAAGAGTTTATCCATGACGAGTATCAAATTCTGGAAGCCAGGGTTGCCGGGGCGGACTCTGTTCTGCTGATTGTAAAAATGCTGGAGGAAATTGCTCTGCGTAGGTTGTATGCGTATGCCAAGTCTCTGGGGATGGAACCTCTGGTTGAGGTGAATTCAGCGGAGGAAATGGAGAAGGCAGTCAAGCTGGGTGCCAGGGTAATTGGGGTTAACAACCGTGATTTGCATACTTTCAATGTTGACCTGTCTACGACTTCAAGGCTCGTTTCTATGGTGCCTGAAGGTACAGTTTTGGCTGCTTTGAGTGGTATTTCTAGTAATGGGGATGTGCGGAAGTATCTAGCAGATGGGGTGAGTACGTTTCTGATTGGGGAAGCTTTAATGAAAGCTGGAGATACGAAGAGTTTTGTTAAAGAGCTTTTGGCATCAGAGTAAAGTAAGAAATAGACGCATATAGCATATAAAGGAGAGTGAGTAGTGATGTGCAAATGTCTATTATAGTATTAAAAGTACGTAGTAGGTGTAGTTCTAATTCTGATTCTAGTTCTAGTAATTCAGTCTAATTAATCAACTATAGATCTCAGTATGTAAATCGATATCTATCTATCTATTCAAGTCTCGCCTTTTCAGAAACTGTCTCAAATTGAGGATTCTCTTTGTAGACGATTCCACGGGATTTTCCCCCACTCAGAACTTCTCTCTCTGAAAGGAAATCCAGGGGCATGAGTTTGGGCCAGTTTACGAATTGAGTACCATTTTGTAGCAAGAAATTGAGGCAGAATAGCATAGTAAAGAAGCAAACTAACAATAATCCCAAATTAGCAGCAGCAGGGTTACTAGCTTTAGGGAAGAAAATGAGAGCAACCATCAGGATAATACTAGCGAAAAGCACATACGGAACCGCTTGAGTTAAAAGTGGTCGCCTATCAATAAAGGGCGACTCTAACGTCTCATAGGGTAAATGATTCCCTAGTATCAGGTCATAAGCATCCTGTCTGGGTCCATCAAGGAAATTGTTTTTGACGTATCTCGAAGCAGAATTTATAAAATCCATGAAAGCGCCAGCTTTTGTTCTTTTCCCAGTTCTAGTGAAATCGGTTTTCAAAGCTCCTGTGCCAGAATAAGCCAGCGACACGGCATTGGCGTTATCTGCCCAGAACTGTCTGAAAATCAACTCAAACCTCTTATCAGAAGCCCACTGTTCTTGAGGAGGGAGTATCCCACTGTCTTCAAGCTGTTTTTGCAGTACTTTCTTGGCAATCATACTTTGAACTACATTAGTTCTGTCAAGACAGTCCATACAATTAGTTCTTACGATTGAGTGTTGTTTACCTGTAACTTTTACGGAATTCCCAGTCTTTTCAGCAACAAAATAGTCGTTCAGCCGAAATCCCTTGTGCTCAAGGGTATCAATCAGCACATCTACTCTGTCCCATCTCATTTTACGGCATTCATGATGGAAATCAAAATAGGTATAGTCGATCAAAGGCGAATCCAGAGAAGATACGAGCGTTTCATATGCTTCTTTCACAGGTTTTTCATACCCCTTCTGATTTACAAGGTTTACAAGGTACACTTTTTCAAACTGTTCACTAATCATTTTGAAATGCTTCTTCGCTGGTTCAATCTGTAGACAATTGTTAGTCAAAAGCTCAATACTGGGGAAGTATAAAGGCCATCCTACGCAACTTACGTTCAGTTCTGCTATTCTCAGCAGAGGTTTGTACCGGAGATTATTGATCTCCGCCCAGTACACAGGAACACTGCCTCTAATCTGTAAATAGCTATATACTCTTCTCCAATTGTTTGCCGTCTTATCGTTGACTACTAATATCTGCTCTGTTTCATTATAATTGGCAACGTGACCCTCGGCATCAATCCCTCTCCTGAAATATCTCGTGCCAGCTCTGTACACACTTCTACGACTTATAAGGCCAAAACTGATACTGGAACCGTGGAATGTGAATGAGGCAACGTTGACGTCTAAATAGTCAGTAAATAGTCTATAAACTACGCATTCAGAGTGGAATAAAAGGCACAACTTACATCCATAGATTACGGGGAAAAGAAAAGGGTTTTCCTTCTCCGTCATATCGCGAATACTCTCGAGAATGAATGAATTCCATACAAATTCCTCATTCGACTTTTGAGCCTGTTAGTATCGTATTTCTTACTATACAAACAACAACCAAACAACAGCAACAGCCTGCTACTTACTGTATGCGGATCAACGGACTTCTGCAGAGAAGAAGACAAGTCGTAGCTGTAGGAAAAGTACAAAGGAGCAGTTTTCAGGTGACTTTTCAGCAAAGACAGATAATCATCTTCAATAACTTCTAAAACCGAGGAAGCCTTCTTCTGCAGCGGCAGAACGTCAAACCCAGTGACTTTGAATATCGGAGAATCAAGCAGAACGCCCACCTGTTCGGATTTAGTCGCGATTATCACATATTTCCCAGCTCTCAACGTTATTACCCCCAATATACCACTGATAGTTTTAACCCCTCCAGCAGGGAAAGATTCTGCGGCACACTGTTAGCATTCAGTCGTAATCCTCGAGGATTTCCCACAAAAACATACCAGGAGAGCTGAATGCCGGTCCATATTTATTGATAGTCAGCACGGATGCCGATGGATCCGAGGCAATCTTGAAATAGTACGCCGATTCCGACTCATCAGCGGAGAAGAAAAGCGGCCCACGCGGCATAGTGACGGACAACGGAGTTCTACGGTAGACAGCGTTTCTTCCTCGGCTTTCCTGAGCTGTTCAGACGCGTCCATAGGCACTTCGGAACGCACAGTCCTGTCGGCCTCCTTCCGATGTCGGGTTTTCTATCGGGATTCTTCGGGTACTTTGAGAGCGACGCGCAGGCATGTGGGAGGAGGGAGAGGCCTATATTGGTATGGGTTATGGGACAGGAGGGGAGAAGATACGTGATGTGTGGTGCGGCCCCCTGATATTAGACGGGGTTGTTCTTCGAGGATGACGGAGTCATTGGGAGAATGGGAGCAAAATGAGCGATCGGGCTGTTCGGCTGTTATAGTTATGATCCTAGGGGACGGTTGTCGTTCTATTACTGATAATGGCAGTTTCAGGGGTTACAGGGATTACTGATTACACACGTAGTTTCAGCCCGTGTGAGTAAGTGGTTTTACCTGTCTTGAACGCATGTTGAGCCTCAGATCACGTAATCCCCCGGGGAACACGGAGACTCATTTGGCATTGAGCTAAAATTGGATTATTGTTGGCCAAATAGACAGGTATTATGGTATCAAACAGCCCTGTCGTCGTCGTAAGCGAGCTGCAATTGCTGCCGTTCTAGTCACCGACGGGAAAAGAACATCCATAGCAAGACATCATCTCAGCGTTACTTACCCACCAGCGGGCTAGTGTATCAGACAGTCTAGCCCACTGAAACACGCTGAAACACGCATTGTGAAGTTGTCTGTCTCCGAAATACCTCCCGGCCGTCGGAGTCACTTCGCTGTTCCTCCACCAGAATTATATTATGTCTTTCCGACCTGCTCCGAGGCTCAAATAGAGTTTGAAATAGGGTTTGACAGAGAACAACTATAAATCCAAAACCGATATTAAAGTTTGGCATTCAAAACTCACTTCATTGATTATTACATCGTTAAGGCAGTCACAGTCATTCATGACCTTCACGGGCCACCAGCGATGCTCTGACGACATGAGCGAAGTGATGATATATCAGCGTGGAGGGTGAATTGAATAGGGCGTGTCTATTAGGTTATGGAGTTGGTTAATGGCGCGTTTATTCAAATTGATGAAACTGAGAAAGTCAGAGTCGCACAGGGTACTACTACTCAATTGACTGAGATTTTATTGTATAGTAGCATAGAGTCTGCTCAGCCAATGAACTGCTCGACTCCAGGCTCGGCCTGCGCTTTACTCAGAACATACATACATCTGGAATTATGTATTATATAATATAGTGTTATACAATATTAGTATCTTTCGGTCAGCGATACCGCGACCTTTCTTTCCTCTATCTACCTGATCCTTCCGATTCGCTCCGGGCTGTGTGACTGAGCACCCTGTTCGCTTTCTCGGTGTTTGATCGGAGCAACCTAACGGTCCCCTACGCGGTCACATAAACTCCTGTCGGCGTAGTATACATGCGTGCTTGAAGGTTGCCTTAACTATACACGACAAGTGTCAGGGAAATGTCTCAGGAGGGCCTGAAAGTAATCTGCCGGCCCCTTTCAGAAATGTATCGTGATTTTCAAAGATTCGCGCATTGGTTTCAGAGACGTTTTTGGGTTCGGAAAGCTAGCTGACACTGGCTCCGAGCTTAACCTTATTTCAGATTGTCTTACCTAATACGGTCTGGCGTGCGCTGGCTGCCCTTGCTTCCGCATGATCTCAGGTTACTTTCTGCATCATCCTGCAAGTAGTGCAAAACTCGAAGAAACTCTACTGTAAACTCAAAATTCAGCGAGTTCGTCAGTTTAGTTAACAAGGGCATTCTCTGAGGCGATGTAAACCAGAAACTCAATACCTTTCACATATATTCAGAGCTATACTATAATCTTGAACCTATATTTAACATTATCCTGTCTTACACGTCTTTCCTGGCTCTCTTGAGTCTCCTCACTCTATCGATCATCTATCCATGCCCATGCCGAGCTTATTATTTACGCAGAGCCACACATAAACCGTAAACCGCCTTAACCCTGGCAAATTTATCACTTTTCCTACATCACCAAGCCGCTCGTGACTGCCGTAGACAATTGGATCTCCCAGTACTCAATGGGGAACGATCATTTCGTAGATCCTGGCTCCCGTTTATTACACTCTTGATAAGCGTGCGGCGGAAACACATTTAAGCTTACACGTTTAGTGGAACTCAATATAAAGTTTAAAAAATTCAATACCTTTAGACTTTAGTGATGTGGTTAATTCAACAAATTACCATATTGAATGATGAACTGAATCATTCATCACGTCGGAGATCAAAGTTGTTGAATGCAAGAATAGCTAATTTTGGAGAGTTAGATGATTGAGTTGATCTGACATATTGATTGAAAAATGGGAACTGCAAATATATATACGACGCTGATGCCTGGGCATGCGAAGGATCCCTAATGCAGAGGAAGGGGAAGCAATGTTGGAGTCAGAAAGCATAGCAAGCATAGCAATCATATCACGATAATTGAGTCAAGCATATCACATCACCAAGCATAACCAAGCATATCCTCATACCTTACAGTTATCAAACATCTACAAAACTGATTACATTTCACACGTCAAACATCACATATCTTCGATCGCATACCAGATCACAGCAAGATATCTCTACCTCCTTATATCACAACTGAGTCACCATAACCACATCTTAGGCGACTCGTAAACTAAATCACAACTAATTCTACAAAATTGACAGCGAGTATTATTAGTCTCTCGGGTCTAACGAGCCCGATGCCTCCACGATTTCAACGCACAAGCAGCATCGACAGCATCCTCACAGGCGAGAATGACGCAGTAGAACCTGAACCGTTCTTCGTAGATGATGAGATCCGTCAACAGTCAGCTGAACCAGTGTATTTAAGGGACACTGAATCGGTACTCAGCAGCTATTCGGATCAACTGTCGGGCAAATCGAGGCACAACTCACTCAGAAGTACGACTTTAGAACCTTTAGAAGAGCAGGAGACTCGCGAATCCGTATGTGAAGAATGCGAGCCTCGCAGGAACATCTTCTCGCCAATGTGGTCAGTAGGGAGTTCTACAGACCTGTTTCGGGGTTCTCCGGTGCACATAGGTTTGAAGAGCAGCCGAAGCGGTTCGGAAGTCGAGAAGCGGGAAAGTGAAGAAGATTTGAGGAATGAAAGTCCAGAGGGACCAAGAAGAAGAAGAAGTATACAGTCCGAAGAATCTGAGGAGTCAGATTTTGAGGGGAATCAGCAGGATTCGGAATCGGATATGAATGAGAAAAGTTCGCCGAATTCAAGTCGTCGCAGTTCTCTGATAGCAGTTCGGCAGTGGTTTCGATCGTTTTTCCGTATCTCTACGTAGCAATGGAAGCTGCGAAAGCAGCAGAAGGAGCGGAAGCGGGAGCGGAAGCGGAAGCTGAGGGAAGGAAACACTGGCTAGGGATGAATAAGGAAATGCGAGAGACCTGAATTGGAAGGGAAGAACGGAGCTTCAGAGGATGCTGTCGGTAATTGCGATTCTCTTCTCTGGTCTATTCTTTTATCAATAATTGATCTCAAGCTGGCTAGCTGACTGATAACTTTGCTCATTGTTTGGCATACGGGATTTGCCAACTGGTCTCTCTACGGATTCAGATTCAGGATCCGACGTGGCTATCGCCATGAAGTGTCACTGGTTGATACGCAGGCAGCTCTTTAGTAACGTCGGTGTGGGTTTAGGTTAGGTTTATATAGGAAGCTGTGGGTTATAATTTGCTGTAGGAAGTAGGATTTGCAAGAGTGGAGACAGTAGAGAGAGAGAGAGAGAGAGAGACAGTAGAGAGGGAAATAGAGTAGATCAGCCTTCCGCTGTATATCCAGTATCAAAGGTGATCATCTGAAGACACAGGTGGTCTGCTGTGGAGATCCAGTATGGAGTAGGTTGTAGATGGTGGATTTCCAGAACTTGGACAGAATATAGTCTTATGAGCATTTCGAATTGTGAGGTAACATCTACGGATGCCAGAGAATAAACGCAGAGTAAACGCAGAATACATTTTCTGGCTTAAAAACAACGCTTTATTATCTAGATAATCTATTTACAGTGGATAGGAGAACTCCCAGGGAATTTTGCTCCATTCTATGGTTTGGAAAACCCATCTAAACGATATAGCCAGCAGTTTGTGCATTGAATAGGAACTGTATAGATGCTGTAGTTTACAAGTATATAACTATATAAGTTGAGTGGTATCGTAGATGAAGAAAAAACTGCGTTGGACTATATTTTTGCATAAAAATATTGAAGTTCATGCTCTTCACTTCTATGTAGTCCACTATGAGGTTCGAGCTCAATATAACGCTATGCTGGTAAACCTACGGGCAAAAGAGTTCCCTCCATATACGTGAAAAGCTTCAATTAGTCTAAAGAATTTTTATATATCGATATTGTTGTTTCCTTGTATTCAATACAATCCACAACTGCCAATTCCAGCCGTCTCTTCCGTCTCTTCCGTCTCTCCCATCTCCGAGTATCTCCGACTATCTCCGAGACCTGCATTTCAGTAATTTGCACCTCGCCAGCATCAACAGACGATCCACCCACATCCAGCAGCCACCTCTGTATCATGCAACAGCCACAGGCATGTCTTAAACGTTCCTTCCTCGTTTCACGGCAATTTCTCTAAAGCTCCGATCCTCTATGCTCCTCTCGGCTCCGAGCCGGCCTGGGCCGATAAGAGACATCGCATCTCCTCTCATAAAAATCCATCCATCTTGACTTCCCGTCTCTTCCTGAGCTACCTCGGCTCGACATCGCGTCTCCGCTCGCCCCGTGGGGTAAAAAGTGAAAAAAAGCGGAGAAATGATTAACAAGTGAAAGATTGATATTCGAGGGCTATAAGGGGCTATAAGGGGCAATTATGGCCTCATATCACGTTCTTCCTGCTGGTTTAAGCAATAATAGCTAGCAGTACAATTACTGTGTTCTCCTAGCGGCTGCTACAGTGTGTTTTTCCCCTTCAAAACTGCATCTGCTTCGTCAAGATGTGTATCCTATTTATGAGTACTGATCATCCCGAGTAGTAAGTGAATCAAGTATCATTTCATCCTCTCTGTGCTACCCTGACAGCCTAAAAATGCCGTATATTTCATACATCAACTGCTAACACACACAGCTCCCTCATTCTTCTATCAAACAGAGACGAATTCTTTGCCCGGCCCACAGGACTAGCAAGATTCTGGGATCCTCCTTTCGATAATGTACTCAGGCCCTACGATGCTGCGCGCGAAGAACATGGAACCTGGATTGGAGTTACCACGGAAGGCCGGCTGGCTGTGGTGCTGAATTTCCAGGAACAGAATATGGCGAGTAGGTAAAACGGGGGGTTGCTGGTGAGATTCTCTACCAGTGCTGAGGGTCAGAATTCTGTATATTATATTATATGGTGTATTATGGTGTATTATGGTGTATTATGGTATATTATATGGTATATTATATGATCTAAGATATAGTATATTATATAGTATATCATATGCTATATCATATGTTTTATTATATGATCTATCGTATAGTATATCATATGCTATGTCATATGCTATATCGTATAGTATACTATATAGTATCCTACAGTACTCTGTGCTCCTCAGCTATACTATATCTTCTATATACATACTAACAACTCTTCAGACGCTATCAGCAAACTCTCGCGCGGGATTCTGCCCCGAGATTTCCTGGAATCCAAGCTGGATGCCGAAGAATGGCAGAAAGAAGTGCTATCAAAGTACCAGTTAGATAAATTCGACAATATAGGCGGATTCTCCTTTGTTCATGGACTTCTGCGGCCCAGAATCACCCCGCACGGCACAGCTGTAAAACCCCTGCGCATCGTTTCAAACCGCGGAGACCCCTGTCATGTGCTGGAGAAGGAGACAGATATGGGGCTGAGCAACTCTCATTTCACGGAACCATGGCCTAAAGTGATACAGGGGAAGAAACTGCTTAGGGAAGTTATAGTCAAGTCTGTTGAGGACTCCTGGGATAAAGAGCAGCTTATCGAAGGTCTCATTGGAGTTCTGAGCACTAATACTTACCCTGCTACTCTATCAGGATCAGCTGATATGTTAGAATCTCTTAAACACAGTATATTTGTACCTCCCGTAGACGTAAGCACTACGCCTGTTCCGGTGTCTCCTGTGCCGGAAACTGCGTCAGGGGCTGAGGGGGCTGAGCCGAGCAGGTCGCTGGATGCGGCAGTGCTGGACGAAATGCTGGAGAGAACGCAGGCTGCTGAGGGTTCTGAGGGTTCTGACAACACAGAGGTGAAGGAACTGAAGGAACTGAAGGAATTGAAGAATTCTGGCGCAGGTGTAAACAGTAAATCCGTAAGAGAGAACGGGAATCCTCAGCAGAGCTCTGAGGGTTCCAGTAGTATGAATTCCAAGTCTATAATTGGGCTTGCTGGCAGGTATTATGGCACGCGGACTCAGACGGTGATTCTAGTAGACAATAAGGGACATTTGACGTATGTAGAGCACACCTGCCATTCCTCTGACGATGTAGCAAACGATAAGCCTCAGCGGCAGGTTTTCGAGTTTGATATCAAGGGATGGGAGGCAGAGAAATAGAGGATATGGGGAGGTGGGGAGGTGGTAAGAAGGTAGATTATAAGATAGATGGTGTGGTTCAAAAAGAGAAAGGAAAGGAAGAGAGAGGGAGAGAGAAGAGAAGAGGAAGAAGAGAGAAGGGGTGGAATTTGCGGATCTGAAATAGTAGTAAATGGTAGTAAATGGCACTAATCGGTAGAAATGGTATTAATTGGTAGAAAACGGCATGACTTTATGAGATAATGAAGAAAAGGAGAAGAAATGGCAAACGAGGAGGAAATCAGTGGCAGGAATGATGGAAAATTGAGGATTGTTGGAAGGTGAAAGGGGAAAATAATTGGGTTAATAATTGAGACACCAATGGAGGAGTATTGGGAACATTAGAGTGGAATATGAAGACTTATATTAATGTATGAAAGTCAGGATCATTTGTTTAGCAGTGGATCAAATAAAAAGGGGGGAACAAAACAGCCTGTGAGAAACAAAGTAAAGAAACTAAGAACTTTCTGGTGTTTATTAGAGATAAAGTAGGAAATTCTGAGTGTTATTGGACTGAGAAAGCTGTGAATTCTATGGGGTGATGAAAAAGGCAGATAAAGTGGGAATTCGTAAAATAATAAAGACATATATGTGTTATATGTCATGGAAGTTCATAAAAAGGACAGATAATCTGGAAATTAATGAAGAAACAAAGACATTATATGTCATGGGAGTTCATAAATTATTGGATATCTGAATGTGTGAGTTGACGAAAGACTACTAAAATCGTGAAACTCATTATTCTTTGTAAGGAAATTAGAAGAGCGTATAAGCTATTGTTGTGAGTTGCGTATTTGATGCTTTGGAGTTGCAGGAAAAAGAAATACGAAGTTACGAGTCAAGAGAAAGTCCAATAATAGCAAAGCTGGAGTGATGAAAAAATAATGGAAGTGAGATGAGAAGGACAAAAGCTCTAATTAGAAGTAGAAGTAGAAGTAAAAGTATTGCGGTGATTCAATCTGGTTATTTGGTGACAAGTATATAGTCGTAAAGATGTAGACGTCTCTGAATGAATGCGGTTATGAAGATGTTGTATGCAAAACTTGTATGTATGAAAAGTGAGCAGTCCGGTTGACAAAACGCTGACAGCCAAGAACAATTCTCGTAATGATCCTTATAGAGATATAGGAAATTGTTGAAAGCTCCCTCCGTATTCAGCTTCTCCAAAGAGTGCTGAACGCAAGTCTGATGGCCTGATGATATTCGGAATACTCCCATACTATGTAAAACATTTGATTAGATGTTAAATACACTACAATTCAATCTCTTGGTGAATTTCTGGTAATCCTGAACGTCGGGGTATTATGATGATTTCTTTATCTCAAAGCAGAGATAGCATTGAGCATAACTGAGTATACGTAGAAAAGATCTCTCAGGAGAGCACCAAATCAATGGAATAAAGGTGACAGTCCAAGCCTGCTCAATTAATAGCGAGTATAAGATAGAACTATCGTATGCAGTAAAAGCAGAATAGTGATGACGGGAACACTTTATATAGCTGAATATATGGATAATTCACCTTTCCTCGCTAGATCTTCCTAGTATTCCCACTCTTAACTTTAAAGCTCTCTGGTTATAATAATTCTTGTAATCGCAATTCTTATAATTCTATAGCTCTCATAGTTCCCCCTGTATTCTTCCGCAACTTCCGAGATTTCTTATTCTCTTATTATCAAATCGCCCACTCTGTTTCAGCCTACAAGATCCTAATTTACTTCATTATCTTCTTATATTCAAATATGAGGTTCAAATGTCCTATTGAGTATTATCTGACTCCGAGATCTTTCAATACTCAGAACATCTCAGTAGTCTCCAGTATTTTCCTCCAAAATCCAAGAAATAACTGTTAAGCCTTTCAATTCTTCAACTCGTTCATCAACCGATTACAGCAGATAAATCGCTATTCAAATTCCAATGCCTTCTTCTAAATTCTGGAATCATCTATTACTTTGAGCCCCTTTATCAGCAAAACAGCAATGTAACCGTCAATCAGTTCAATTCAATCCCCTCTAATGCCTCCCAAAGCTTGTAAATCCCTGCCGTACCTGCAACACCCACAAAATTCTACTCTAAACTCTCCAAAATACAATCCTACAATCCTCCCAGTACTCTTGATATGTTTCAGATCTCTTTCAAATCTCTCTTTCAATCACAACTTACTTCCTAGGCAATCCAGCTTCCACCAGCGCCTCGGTAGTAATCCCAGCAAACTCATCACTGTGCTGCACGCAAAATGAATGAGTAATCCCGCCCACATCTCCCAACTCTGCCTGAACGTTCCGACGGGTGCCAAAGTCCCGCAATAGAGCATCCCGGGTGGCATCGCTGACCCAGTGATCTCCTGCAGCGAAATACATCCAAATACGATAAGGATTTTCCTCATTCCAGAACTCCCCGACGTCTTCCGCAGCTGCGTCCGGGCCAATGCGATACATCTCCTCTCGAGCAAGCGCCAATGACTGCGCCACAACTGCAGGCCTATCCAGGAAACTCTCAGTGGCTACCACAGCATGTGCAGGGGCGGAACCTAACGCTAGCCGCAGAAGAGATGATCTAAACACTACAGGGAGGCGCAGCAATAAGTGGCACAAGAACTGGCCGAGCCTCTCAACTGGGAAGTGGCGCATTGCGAAAAGCAGACGGCCTTTCGGGCTGATACTGATATCGCGGATAGTCGGTGTCACTAATCCGACGAATTTGAGGCGTAAGCCAAGCTCGGGCCGAGAATGAACTCGCCAAGCCACCCGCTGGGCAATCCAGGCCCCTACTGAGTGGCCCATCAAGTACAAATCACGTTGAGCGGGGGAACAGTCAGTTATGGCTTTTAGAATATCAATTTTATGGTCTATTTGCTCATCGAGGGTATAATGGGTGGGTACTGAGGTGGCTGAAGTGGCTGAAGCAGCGGTATTTTCGTCTAAGTTGGAAGGATCATCGATAGTATTGAATCCCTTGTGAGAAGGACACACGACTGCCAGTTGCGGGAAACTTTTATGGATGCCTGTGAGGTACTCGGTGTAGTAAGCAGCCAGTCCAGGGTTACCAGGGATGAAAAACAGGAGAGGCGCCGTGGCGGAATCGTCAATGGGCTCAAGAGTGAAAGCCGTTGTGTGCTGATCGAGTTTGACGAGTGGCATATTGGAAAGACGAACTACCGGGGGTTTCTATGGCTAATAAGAATGGATATAGAGACGTGAAAGGTATATAGTAGATAGAGTGGACAAAACTGATCGGAAGGGAGATGTGTTGTTTGTGAGAGTATAGAGTATAGTGGCCCAGCGGAAGAGGTAGTAAAATGGATAAATAGGCTAGATAAAGGTATAAAAGTAGCTTGCAGTGAGATGAATCTGGAATCTGAAGCAATAAACAGCAGAACAGCAGCTTATTATAACGATATCAGAGTAACCAGGAAGACAAACAATTGGTACAGCAATTGCAGTAGTATAACAGCAGACCCAGAAATAGACTGGAGGACTGGCTATTCACTAATAACCACCAGTAGTAGACAATATATGCGTCAAACGAACTTCAAGAAACAGAGAAAACGAGGAAACTGGCCGTAATACCAGTAAAGCAACTCAGTAACCAAACAAATGAATCCAGAAATCAACAGTCAAATCAACAAAACGCTCAGAAAGATACAATTTATACCAATTTATACTAAAACCAATAGAATACCATCAGAATCAGCCTTTAGAAAGAGTACTCCCTCAGTAACTATTTTACTACTAACCCACAACACAGTAGACACCAGCAGTTTATTCAATCAACTCAGACCACTCAGTTATTCTTATCACACCATCAACCTAGGCTGTCATTCCCAGTATTTCGCTTATTCATCTCGTCCCTTCGTTCCTTCGTTCTTTCGTTCCCTCGAGGAAATTTCAGTAGAAAAAGAGGTCTCGAACAATCACATGCAATTTTTGCTAAACTCGGTACTTTCATATGTCCCATATAGGGTGTTCTAAATTAGCTTTAGGCAGTTGAAAAAACGAGCTAGTGTCTCATTACAGGTGGGCAATTTCTAGGCCGGTTTAGAGGATAATGAGTAGAAGGCTTGGGCTCTTCATACTTCTCCATACGTTATTTTAATTTTTATTATATTATATTTATATTGTTTGTTATGTATATGTATATTGATATATTGATACGTATGTTACAATTAGTAGGCGTAAGTAGTTCTTGAATGGCGGATGTGCCCTGGGTACGTCACTGTATAGTGAGATCACACTACACGCAAAGCGTACCTCGGTAAATCTTCTATCCGACATCCCGATGATTAATAATGCAGAGGGGTTATAAACTGTAAGGATACTAGTAAAATATAATAGTAAAATGGTTATATAGGGTTAATTTATATGTGAATGACGGGTATATTTGCTCTGTAAATGTGTATCGAACAGAGCTGCTATTCATTGCCGATAAGCAGTGTGGAGAGCTCGGGTCTGGGAGGAGACGCGATGTGGCAAGCTGAGAAGCGACAGGGGATGAAGAAAGGAATGGATTGACGGTTTTGTTGATGAAAAGTGGTGATTGGACATTCCTGTAGTTGGAAGGAGCTCGGAGTAGTTATTAGTCTTACAGGAATATCTGGCAGTCGGGAAAATAAACAGGAAAGTGGATGAAATAGTAGTTTCCTCGGGTTTTAAGTGTCGTAGGAATAGATATGCTCTGTATTAATTAATATACAGATATTACAGGTATTTCAGTGAATTAATGGATTTATAAATTAAAGATATCGTTTTATGCAACTTGTTCACCCCCACGTTCTTCTGTAGGTCAGAGTAGTCACATTTCAGTTCACATTTCATCCTAGAAATTCCAAGTTTGCCTGTCAATACTCCACTGCGAGTTTCCCATGTTGCTCTTCAGAAACTGTACAATCTGACATAATTTAGAAAGCCAACTTCAAATTTCCACAACTGTTATTCTTTCAATTACCATGCTTTCTTTCTTCGGCATCCAAAACGGCCATTCTTGAGATCTTGTTTATCCTCCTGATCCCAGGATTACTCCGTAATACAACAGGTCTTTATCCTCTTCTCATTGGTTTGAGCTTGCTCAGTTTAACGCTCAATTATTCTGCTAAGATTTCTGAGACAGTCACCTGTTTTTGCTTCAAACAAGAAGTTCAACAGCAACAATCCTCTCGCTTGAACGGCAGCCACAGCACAAACCATAGAAAGAACAGATATCTCGTCCTCAGCAAAGCAATAATTTAGTAGAACCCCTAGAGTACTGCGCAACCAGTACCTTCGCCCCTGTTACCAAGGAGAATCTGACTGTGGGCTGGTTAGAACTGAGATCCTCCAGCCAGTGAGAAAGGTAGGAGGTCAGATGAGTAGAGAGAAAAGATCAAAAAGATTTGAAGAATGGATAGTACTTTAGCTATCTGGATTCAGAGATCTTCTTCTTTTTCATCTACTTTCAATCAGTCTAATAAGAGCAAAGACGACCTGGAAACAGGAGAGATCATTTCAGCTCCAACAGCCAAAAGAGACAAGCTGAAATCCAGTATCAGCAAGCCTCATATCTTGCTACGCTGCTTCTCTGGGCGGATCTTCCATCTTTCCCAGCTTAGCTTCCTTCGACTCCTCCGCGATATTCTTCTATTATTCGTAGTATATATCTGAAACATTTCCATCTTCAGTGCTTCCTTATCTCGTCAATCTACATCCAAATATCCTCTGTCTGTGGGAATCACCAACCCACATCATATATACGATTTTTTGAACTGCTCATATCAAAATACGTGACATAAATACCTGTTTTATTCAGTCAAACCATCCCTTCTTCCGCTTACCACATATTTGGTCCGCTGGCCTATCAAACACCAGAAACCTCAGTTATCAGAAACTCCAGCATATCCATTAAATCTGCCGTTTCAGCTGTCAGTTCGTCTTCGCTGTTTTCAGTCTCGACGGACTGCAAATCCGCTTTGTATGCTGAAAAGTTAGTTCTGTTCACACCCCTAAATTTTCTATCCCCCTAATAATCACACAACTCACATTTCAGTGTTTCCACTATATCCGCAGAAGAAACTCCCCCAGCTTCCAAAGCCGGCTTCAAATACTCGTTCTGCCCGTCAACAATCAGCCAGGCCAGTATCAAATCTACGTTCTGCACTATTTCCATCCCAGCATCGACTTTCTCTATGAGCAATTCTGCTTCCAAGGCTAGTGGGTCCTCAGATTCTGATGCACTGCCATTCCTTTCCCAGAACTTCTCTACTGTTTTCGCTACATTAGCAGCCCACCTATTCCGCAGTTGTGTCACCCGGTGTATTTTTTCACCTTTTTTCTCCTCGAATTTGCCCAGAAGTCGTATCCGCTCTGGAGAGTCTATCGAAAGCACGCGAAACATGTTGGATAGAATGCTGACAGTCCGCTCAATGGAGGGTTTATCGTTCTGGTAGGTTAGTAGGTTGATCAATAGTGAATAGATGAATATTACGTTGTTTTGGGGGGAAATTCAATTCCTTAATATTACGTTTGGGGGGAATTCCATTCCTTTTCTCCTTATTTCGTCATCTTCTTTTCTTATATTTCAACTAGTATGTTCTGCTTTTCCCCTAGTTTGTTTAACCTGTCATTCTGTTGACTCTGTAGATCTCTATATTTCTCGTTCCTCACTTCCCCCCTTCCTTCCTTCCTTCCCCTCTTCCTTTCTCTCTTCCGTTCCATATTACTTACCCTTTTCATTAGGGCCTTGAAAAGCACACGCAGCCCACCAGCACCTACAAGTCTCCGCGCCAGCTCCGCTGAACTGCCAGAATCACAGCCGTGAGAAAGCAAACGCAACGCTACTGCCTGGCCCCAGGAAGACCCACCTGCTATCAGCACAGCCAGTTCTACGCCTTCCAGCTTTACAAATACGTCCTTCCCGTCATCACAATGCAGTAAATAACACAGTAAGTCTATACAGTTTTCTACTAGCTCTGATTCCTCAGTTTCCGGTTTTTTATGTACAAATTGTGCCAATAATTGTAGTAAATCGTCAACAAACTCCGAATTTTGCGCCATTTCTACGGCAATTTTCGGCTCGGCCTGCACCACAGAGCACAGAATCTCAGCCCCGTACTCCGCCAACGTTGTATTCTCAGCCCGCGACTGAATTAACCGGCAAAACCAGGAAATAAACCTAGGAGAGGTGAATTCCTCAACTGAACTCAGCGCCAGCACTGACTGCACGAGCTCCAGGCATGCTGCTGAGTATTCCTGCATCTCTGGGGGTTTTTCTGTTCGTAAAGCGTCGAAATGATCGCTTAAAGCAGCCGCAAGTCCATCTTTCAGTAGTTTATCTGTCAGTTCTGCCATCACCTCTGTAGGAACTTCCACGTCCTCATCGAGCAAATCGTTCAACACAGCAACTACACGGGCACGGATGTCGCTATTAGGATGCCGCAGAGCCACCAGAAGAGCCGCAGGGAGCCCACCAGCTGCCGCTTCAGCATACAAATGAGGGAAATCTGCTAATGCTGACACAGCTTTGATCTTCACGTCTAACTCCGCCTCGGACTTCAGGAACTTCGCCGGAGCCTCAGGGAACAAAGCACGGAGTTCTTCATTAGCATTGAGCGCGTCTTCAAACTCCCTGAGCAGTTTGGCCAGCCATTTGCTGTTGTACTTCTCTGGAGCAGCTTGGTCGGTTTGGCTGTCGATATAGTCGATTACCGACGCCTGTACGGCTGTCAGGCCGCTGCCGGTAAACCGCTCGTCTTCCGGGGGGCTGGGGGCCGGGCTGGGGGCCGGGCTGGGGGCCCGCCTTTTCCGCAGGGTTTCCCCGATATCCGCGTCGGAAGATTCCAGAGACCGTTTAGTAGTAGCGAAGAGATCGTCAACGTTCATAGTGAGCCAGATGAGGTAGGGAGAGCTGAGCCAGCCGTGTGCGGGGAATGCGGAACTTCAGGGGTCCTACAGTGAATCTCAAGACGTTTATATGGCCCGCTAACAGCCCTCGGGAAAGAATTCGGGCCGAGGACGCGTCGGAATTCCCGACGATCACAGCTGATCGCATCGCATATATACAATTAACGGATTACGTGATCTATAAAGAGGCGAGGGGCTCGTCTGATATGTATATATCTGATCACGTCATCGGATATTTCTTCCCCGAGGAACCCTCCTTCCCATAGTAAGTAAAAATATCATCGGAGATGGGTATTCTTAAAGGGTATAATAGCAGATATATCAGTGTTTTATACAGTTTTCAAGCGTTATATGGCTGTCACTGACGACTAAACAAACCGGAAATCTCCTGGCATCTCCCGATACCCCGCTGGACGCCCTACATGGCAGAAAACACAACTTCAGCCCAAAGCCGGCTGGAAAAGCTGAAAGAACTGCGGCGGAAGAAGAACGAAGCAGAGAAACAAAATCGCAGGGAACTCGCAGCAGACCACAACAGGAAAGACGACAAATCTGAAGCGGCACGTGCCCGGGCGGCCGAGCGTGCCGAGTTTGAACTGGCAAAACTGGAAGCACTGGAAAATAATGAAGATTTCGAAAGAAGAAGGGCCTGGGACTGGACTATAGAAGAAGCAGAGTCCTGGGATGAGAAAATGAAGGAAAAAGCGGAAGCCAAGGCGCACGGGCTGTTTCACGACTATACGCAGGCCGCTGAACGGGCGTATATAAGGGATATGAAGGATGTGGATATCGATAAAGAGGCGTATTTGAAGGAGAAGCTGAGTAAAGTGGATGAGAAGGATTTGGCGTTTGACGATCACAGGAAGGTTGTCGTGTTGAAAGACGAGGAAAAAGGTGTGGATTTCGATCCTTCAAGGCCACCTGCGGAGGCTATTTCGAGGCTGAAAGAGACGTTAAAGAAAGAGTATGTATTATTAGTAGTATTAGTATTGGTATTAGTATTGGTATTATTAGTATTATTAGTATTATTAGTATTATTAGTATTATTAGTATTATTAGTATTATTAGTATTATTAGTATTACTATTAGTATTACTACAGAATGAGGGAACAAGTGGATGATTTGGGCTCAGTAGTACTAACTATACGACAGGGATACGAGGAAAACAAAACGAAGGAAGCGGCCGGACGACGGTGACGAGCTGGTGACTTATAGTGAGTATTCTAGGGGTTGTAATTGGAGGTGTGTAAAGAGAAGGTATCTAACAGTTTTTATTTGCAGTCAACGAGAAGAACAGGCAGTTCAATAAGAAGCTATCGCGGCACTACGATAAGTACACTAAGGATATCAAGGACTCCTATGAGAGAGGGACAGCTATTTAGTATGGTGGGGTGGCAGTTAGGCCGGGTTTGGGATATATTTATATGTATATTTAAATTGATAATGTAATGTGGTAGATTGTAAGGTATGTTTGATATTCTGGGTGGAGGGGGGCTGTTGGATATAAGCTGTTGGACATAAGCTGTTGGAGTTTGCAGGTATAAAGTCCGCTTTTTTGTTCTATAACTCTGGGCTGAAGAGTTGAGGTATTTGGAGTGGAAGAATCCGACTGTATTGTCTTCCTTTTTAATCTCTTTGTTTTTCAATTTTTATTCATAATTTCTCTCATTTATCTCATATTCTATCTCTCTATCCTCTATCTTATCATTTATCCTATGATATATCTTTTATTTCCTATCGCTTTCATCATTTGTCTCAATTATCTGATAGATCTCTTTACTTTTTACTTTATTGTACATCTTTTATTTCCTACTTCCCCTCTTTTCTCTTATTTTATCTCTTATCTCCATTTATTCCCTTCCTCCATCCCGTCTCTCTGTGGGTGAGCTGTGTGGAAGAATTTGGGCGCTGAGTGCACATCTGTCTGTTCTGGGGGTTGAATAGTAGTAGGAGGCGAAGCTGGTGATGTAGAAGGCTGATATATCGGAACAGCGGCGGAATCAAAGATAGGAATCTGATGTGGAAGAGCGCGGAATTACAGATAAAGAATAGCAAAGCTTCTACAACCCGCAATACTTCAGCAACGTTCATTCTGTGTGGATAAGCAGGTAATATGGGATCCCTGTGTATAAGCTGTGTGAGTTCTAAGATTGATGCTGGAGTATCAAAGATGGGTTACTTGAAGTTCCTGTGCACTGGCAGGGTGTGAGTGTCTATCAAATATGATTATTATGCTGTCTATTAAAATACTGGTCAGCTACGGTGCTGTCTTTACTGAATACTGGCTGAGCCGTTTGACATGGTATCCTTCGATATCATCTATAACATACAGCTTGGAGGATCTTTGGAAGAAATGCTTGGAATTTAGCGGACATCTCTGTTCTATCCAGAAGTTCGGCGAAACTGGTTTTGCTTTTAAATTTGACTCCTGAGGGCGATTTAATCTGAATAGTTTTCTACTGGGAGATGCATCTATGGGACTGAGCACGAGCTTGAGCTGCAACGATGCTTCTGTCAATCTAGCTGTGTCAATAGCGAGTCACCAGACTTAAGATAAGCTTACAGTTAGTGTAATAGGGATTTGATTTGTATTGTAAGTATTCTAAATCTCAACAATGTGTATTTTTTAATGAAAATAAGATAAAATCCGTTTAAACCACTGTACTTTCCAATCTGGAAAGACATATACCCCTAGATATTTTTTTCTGTGAGGAGTTTAACCTCAACTGTTAAACTCTGCATGAGGCTGCATAAACATGCATGACCTTTAAGAACCATATCCGAAGATATTGAGAACAATCCTGAGGAAAGGTCATGATTGCGCTCG
>JAKTRH010000165.1:0-25004 GCA_030579575.1 Sporopachydermia lactativora
TGTGCTCTTTCTTCTTTTCTTCTCCTATCTTTCTTCTTTCCTTTTTCTCCCCTCCTTCTCCTTCTTTTCCTCTCCTTTCTCTCTTCTCTTCTCTTCTCCTCTCCTCTCCTCCCTTTTCTTCTTCTCCAACTAACACCCCAGATCACATCTATATGGTTTCAGAACCTCCTACTGAGCCTTACTATATCGGCAGAATAATGGAATTCGTAATCAAAGAAGTGGCTCGTGATAATAAACAACAATCACAAGAAACCCCCACGCAACAACCAGTCTCAGATTCATTCACATTGCTGCAAACACGCGGAAAAGTCCCTGCTAAGGACTGCTTAGTAAGAATGAACTGGTTTTACCGACCTCGGGATATCTCGCGTCATTCTGCCGATACTCGCCGAGTTTTCGCTTCCATGCATTCAGATTTGTGCCCAATATCGTCTTTTAGAGGTAGATGTTCCGTAAAACACCGAGATCACATTACAGACCTGTCAAAGTACCGTAAACAACCTGACAGCTTCTGGTTTGATAAACTGTTTGATAGGTATATGATTAAATTCTACGATATGATTCCTACGGAGAAAATGATTAATGTGCCTATTCAATGGTATAATACTCTTTGCGAGCGGTTCAAATACTTGTTTTTTGAGCTCGGGAAGGGTAAAGAATACTGCGATCCGCCGAGAAACTGCGCTCAGTGCGGTAATTGGTGTTCGCCTTTTGATTCTGTAGAATGCGCACATTGCCGAGAGGAATTCCATATGTGCTGTGTAGATCCGCCGTTGGAACGGAGGCCTACGCGCGGGTTTGGCTGGTCCTGTGCGAAATGTACGAGAGAATTGGAGCGGAAACTGTCGGCAAACCGCGGACTGACGACGAATAGACTGTCGGAGTTGGCACAGGTTGAGACCGAAGCTGAAGCTGAAGCCGAAGCAGAAGCCGAGACGGAGGCCGAGACGGAACAGCCGACGGAGTCTGCCACGGCAACAAAGGGAGTATCGGGTAATCCACAAAGTACTACAAACCAGCAAACTCCGCCTGCCGAAACCGATTCTCCAGTATCCGCTCGGTCTACACAAACACCATCCGCCCGAACTCCTCGATATGCCGAGCTCGCCCGTATATACGAAGAGAAAATCCACAAAACTTACACGCCACAGCAGTGGCACCAAATGCGGATGTGGCCGTTCCGATACCTCGGCATTCACGCTAAGCTGGAAGACGTTTTAGACGTTGACGACAGATTATACGCTCGGGCGGCTTCTCGGCTCGGTCCGCGCCACCAAGTGGCTGAAATTCCGCCGTGGTTCGGCAGACCCGTTGTTTACTATGCGCCACCGCTTGCTGCGCCACCAGAGAAATCTCGGAAATCTCGGAAGACGCGGAAAGCACAAGAAGCGGAAGCCGAAAGACAGCGGCAGTTGCGCGAATGCCCTAATTTGCTCCAGGCGGATCAAGTGAAACGTGACACTAACGGGCAGCCTTTGCCGTGGTTCCAGGAGGTTCCGCTGGGTTATATTGAGCGAGGAGGCGATGCCACTGCCACAGTTATGTGGATCCCGCCGGGGGCAAACGCGGGAAACGCGGGAAACGCGGGAAACGCGGGGAATGCCGAAGATTCGGAAGAATCGGAAGCTACAAAAGCGGTAGATGCATTCTTAGCTGCCGCGGCACCGAAAGCAGTCTCTTTAGGTTTGCGGGGTGACACACCTAATTTTGTAGACGCCTGTCTTAAGACATTATTTGACCACAATTACGATTCTACCGCGGCATTGAAAATCGTACAAACGTTTACGCGGAAGTCACTGAAAGAGCCGACGTTCTCAGCCGCAGAAGTAGCGAGATTCGAAGAAGGCGTTCGGCAATTCGGCTCCGAGTTACATCCGGTTTGGCGGCATGTGAAAAGTCAGCCGAGTGCAATGGTTGTGCGTTTTTACTATTTATGGAAGAAAACACCCGCTGGACACGCGATTTGGGACAATTTCGAAGGCCGGAAGCGGAAGTCGAAGCCGAAAGAAGCGGAAGCGGATTCTGGAGTGGCTGAAGCGGAGACGGAAGCTTTGCCCGAAGCTGGAGGGTACGTGGACGATGTGGCGTCATCGGAAGACGATTCGGCATATGACGTTGGGAAAGCAAAGGCTTTGCGGCGGAAGTTTGTGTGTAAGTTTTGTCGTACAAATGATTCTGTGGCTTGGAAAAGAGCGCCGGGTCATGCGGTGGCTGAAAGTGGCGCAGCAGAGGTGACAGCTTTGTGTTTCCGATGTGCTAGATTATGGCGGCTTTACGCTGCAGTATGGGAAGAACCAGCGGAAGTTATGCGGAAAGTTGTGCAGCGGGGTGGCGGAAGCTGGAAACGGAAATTGGAAGAGGAGCTTGTGGCTGATGCTGAACAGATTTTAGCGGCCCGAGCCACAGGGGTGAAACCCAATTTGTATACTTTTGAGGATTGTTTCGGCTCAATTCGGGCAGCTCGGAAGCGGGTGTGGCGGAAACGGAAAGCTATTGCCGCTGCGGAGAAGGCAGAGAAAATAGCAAAGCATGAAACCCCACAAAAGGCGGAGAGACCCGAGAAAAGACGGAAAGTGGCGCGGGAAGAAGCGGAAACGGTGAAAACAAGTACAAAAAGTGTCAGGGGGAAAGTGAAAGAGGAGAAGAAAGGAAATACGGCAAAAACGCAGACAAAAGAGGTGAAAGTGAAGGAGAAATCCAAAGAAAAAGCAGAGAAAGCGGAGAAATCAAGGGAAAGGGCAAAAAAAGCGGAGAAATCAAGGGAAAAAGCAGAAAAGGCGGAGAAGTTGAAGGAAAAAGCGGAAAAATCAAGGGAAAAAGCGGAGAAAACTAAGGAAAAAACGGTAAAAATGAAACCCGAGAAAGTGAAAGCCAAATCGGAGCCTGGAAAGCCGCTAAAAGCCGTGAAAAAGGAAAAGAAAGAGAAGAAAGAGAAGAAAGAAACGAAGGTGGCGAAAGAGAAAACCGAGAAACCCCCGAAACGCGAGAGACAGAAAATCAAAGTGGAAAAGATTGAAGGACCTGTGAAACCGGAAATTCCTGAGCATTCAGAGAAAATACTTCCACTTCCAAGTGCAGTAACAGCAGAAACTCCCATAGGTCTCAACCCAGCGGCTTTGCCGACGCCTCAGGGCAAACAACGTAGGCAAAATAGTGCAATCCTGCCGGCCGTACGGCCGATGCCAGAATCTGAGCCGAAACCTGCTCGGAAACGGAAGAAACAGTCTCTTAATGCTCTTGCCGTTGCTCCAGCGACCACAATTGCCGCAGCAGCTGCCGCAAAAGCGGCTCAGGCAGCCGAGGCAGCCGCTTCCGCTTCTCCAGTGCCCCTGACGGAATATTCGGCCGACCAGTTGCCCTCTTTCTGCTCTGAGATTAGCAGTTGTGAGCCGAGTAACATTTCATCTTTGTACCCTAAAATCAGCCACAGGCATTCAATTAGTCGCTCCACCTCGCATACCCCGCATACCCCGCCTTCTATGACAGCATTGTTGGCGCCAGTGGCACGGAATGCCGCTAAAATCGGCGCTAGGCCTTGCTGTGTGTGTCACGAGGCAGATCCGATCGATGACATGGCAATATGTTGTTCTTGTGGATTAAATGTTCATCGGAAATGTTACGGAGTTCCTAATTTGTGTTCTGAAAGCGGGAACCACAAATCTGGTAGCGGATCAAGTAGTGTAAATCGATGGCTTTGTGATGTTTGTAATAATGACGCAAATCCACTTATTTCCACAATCTATGCATGTGTTTTATGTCCTGTTCGGGAAACAGATCATGATGGAGCTATTTGTGGTTCCGAAGAAGCGGAACCCGATGCTTTGAAACGGACAAGTCATAATAATTGGGCGCACGTCATTTGCGGCATGTTTTTAGACGCATGTCGGTTCGGATCCACAGAATTTCGACAACCGATTGAAGGAATAGCCGAAATCCCGCTTTCGGCTCTGGAAACCACGTGCACAGTCTGCCGAACTAACCACGGTGCTTGTACTCGTTGCCGTTTGTGTGATATGGCTGTCCATGTTGGTTGTGCGTTCCGAAAGGGGTTCTTTTTCGGATTTGAACTCGGGCAAACTGGGTTCTGTGGGCCGGATGGGATTCGGCCCGTGATTGTGTGCTCTCGGCATGATCTGAAGGGGCTGCCTTTTGTACCAACAGGTCACAAAATACCTGGGACAAATCAGAAGGCATTAGATTTGTTTTGTGCTCAGTATAAACAATCCCGAAGTACCGCTACAGGGTGCCAGCGGGAGTATGAAGAGTATCGGAAGCTTCGGGAGAGATTTTCCCAATTGGAGACTGAAAGAGCCCGAGGAGAAGTGAAAACAGAGGGGAAAGCGGAAAGAATAACGGATCTTCTGCTGGCTGGGGAGGTTAAGAGGGAGCAAGGAGTTGTGCCGATGAGTTTTGCCGAGGCAGAAACGGAAGAAGAAGCGGAAATTGTTAGAGAAAACGGCGATTCCTTGGGTGATCAGAAGAGTCCCGAATAACGGATCGGATGAAATCGGAATGAATCAGATTGGCTACTGCTGCGCCACACATAGCTGAAAAATTACTGCATCTAGCTTAACAGAGAGCTTTTTTTTGTACGTCGAATACCTATAGAGAAGTAGCTGTGGCGCAAGGCGCAAGGATGGATTTAAACAGAAAGGACTGTAAAGGTTAGAAAGGGATAGGAAGTGGCCGAGTGGCTGGAAAATCGTAGTAAGAATAGCAATCTTTGGTGGACAGAGTATGTAAAAAGATTTCACTTTCTTTGCTGAATATATAGCAAATACAGATAATCCGTGAGAAACACGGAAGGAGTTTTTTCATCATCACAAGCAGTTTGTGGTTTGCAGGCGACTGCTGGAAAGTAGGAAGTAGGAAAGTATGAAATAATATGTTTGATGGAATCACGGAAACGACTACTGTAACGGCAGTTTCCAGTTGGGAGATTATTTGGTCCGAACGATGGAGACGACGAAACAAAAAAAGTTGCGCTATGAAAAGAATAAAAGAATATTGAATTTTATCTATTATAACGCACTGTTGCGCAGATCTCAGCTTTAAACAGAGCCGACGTCTCAACCAGCCACAGTTATTCTAATTACAATCATCATATTCACCATAACTATGGCATACATCGCTATTAACACTACCATTCTATAGATGTTTCGGAAATGGATAAATAATCTGCACCAGATATCCCAAAGAAGAAACACAATTCCTGTTTTAGCTGTAATTCAGCTGTATTATTCTACAGTTAGCAGAGTTTGGGAGTTGAAATCATCAATCTTTTCTGTCTTTTGAGAGTGTAGAAAAAAAAAAAAAAACTGATTCTCCCATAAAGATTTCTACTATTACAGCGCTGCCTCTTCGTCTCAGTTGCCTTTTGTTGCCTTTTGTTGCCTTTTGTTGCCTTTTGTTGCCTTTTGTTGCCTTTTGTTGCCTTTATTCCTCTACTCCCTATGGATGTCGGCAGTATTGAAATAATCAGGAATTCCCGAAAAATACCGAAAATACAGGAAATTTCCGACATTTCACAAAATAGAACTACAACCACAAAGTGAAAGCCGAGAGATCCGGAAAATGCCGAAATCCGCCCGAGTACCGAACTTTTCCCTCCATTTTCCGACTGGATTCAACCTTCACTCCTCATCGACCCCCCTTCAGAAGCCCTTCAATACGAGAAATTTCTTCTAAACTAGTTGCCGCCTCAAGCTGCTTTAACAGCTCCGATTTCTCCCGTTCCGACAACTTACGAGCCGAGCTGACTGCCGAGCCGCCTGCCGAGCCGATCCCTGCAGCCGTCCCGTGACTGGCATCGAACAATCTCGGTTTCACGCCTAAAATCTCTGCCGCCCCTGCCGTCGGATCCCCTGGCGTGCCGAACATCTCATATGCTTTCAGCCTTTCCGCATCCGTCACCCGGGCAAAATCTAAAACCCGCAAACAGGGCAAAAGCCACACAACCCATAACCGGTAATTCTGTTTGAACGTGACAGGATTGTTCACTAAAGATAGAAATTGAAGCTTCCCTGCTACTCTTAAAGCCGGGAGTTTCTCCTCAAACGGAGTATCCTCAGAGCTGACAACCCGGCAGAACCCCTGCAGCGGGGTGAGATCCCAAAGGTTTTCAATCTCGTTATTTGCTAGCACCAGGGTTGTGAGATTTGGCAGGTTTTTACTATTGAAACTTTTACTATCTATATTATCAATGCGATTACGAGCTAACAGCAGAGTTCTCAGCCGAATAAGCCGGGGGAAATTGGACAAACTGCGGATGGCATTATCTGTTAAGTCGATAGCTTCGTTGATATCCTGGAGAAGTAGGAGGATATGTTAGCAGGAGGTTTAAGGATGCGAAATGAATATTTCTAGATACATCGCTTGTTTTATATTTCAAAATTTCACATACTCTGCTGACGGCCAGGTTCTCAATTTGGGGTATTTTCTTGCCTGGAGATTGTTAGTTTTGTGAAGGAGGAATTGCGGGAATCAAAGGGTGGAAATAGGAAAAGTTCGGGAAGTCTACTTACCCCGTAGCTGGAGTTCCCGTTCGGCAAGCGGGTTTACAGTAGTAGCTGCGTACTGAATTACTTCAGTTGTGAGTCTCATTATATGATGGTGTAATGCGAGACGGAATGATATAGTACAGATGTGGTTTGTGTATCCCGTGAGAGGCTATCCGATACCGAGCTGAGTTTAGCCGAGTTGAGTTTAGCCGAGCCGAGTTGAGCCGAAGCCGAGTTTTCACTATATACGATTCGGATCCGTTAATTCTCATGTTGGAAAATCTCATTTATTGTCTATCACGTAATCATAAACCATAACCAATTTCACTATCACGTAAGCACAATTTTGCTTTGTATTTCACATCACATAATCAGATTTTCATTCAAATTTCACTATCACATAATCAAATATACCACCATTTGCTATCCTCATTTACGCATATAATATGCGGTTATCTGATCCACTCGCTTTGGCCCTTCTATGACATCCCGACGCTGTATATTTAACTGGAATCAATAATTTCAAGGATATTCTGCTCCTTAATAGGCGATTATCGCCTAATATGTCTTCCCTAGGCTCACTGAATCCTTGAACACCCCCCAAATTGGCTCAATCGTCACTTTTCCAGCCCACAAGCAAAACCCCACACTGCTGAAACCTCCTCTTCTCCTTCAAACTACTCGCAATGCGCCACAACGTCGACTACAGCCTTTATCTGGTCACAGACTCCAAATTGGTGCCACCCGGGAAGCAATTCCTCGGGCAGGTTGAAGAAGCTCTGCGCTCAGGCGTGACTGTCATTCAGCTGAGGGAGAAATGGCTTCCAGCTGGGCCTTTCATCGCTATAGCTAAGGAAGTCCATGCATTGACCCGCCAATATAACGTTCCGTTGATTATTAATGACAGAGTAGACGTTGCGCTTGCTGTTGGTGCGGAAGGCGTTCACGTGGGACAAGAAGATCTCGGTATGTGACGGAATTTCTTTCCCCAGCGTACTCTTACTACCCCGCATATTACCCCGCGCTCTGCCCCTCCAATTGTCCTGCGACAACCCCACTAACTCCACAGATGTAAGAGAACTCCGCAGAATCCTCGGGCCGAATAAAATCATTGGCCTGAGCGTGTCGAACGCCAATGAAGCCCGGGCAGGTATCGCTACAGGGTAAGTCTCTCCGTTTTCTCGGCTTTTTGGCTTTCCGCTTTCGGCTTTCCGTCTTTCCGTCTTTCCGTCTTTCCGGCTTTCCGCCGCTCCATTTCCTATACTAACCAACAGCTGCGTTGACTATTTTGGCATCGGCGCCGTTTTCAATACACAAACGAAGCAGTTGAAGAAACCTCCGTTCGGTTTCAGTGGCATTCAGCAAGTTCTACGAGTGTTAGCAGAGGAAGATCCACAGTATTCGATAGCCACAGTGGCAATTGGCGGGATAAACACGGCAAATGTAGGCCGTGTGCTGTTCCACGGGTCAATTCCAGGCCGAGCACTCAACGGTGTAGCTATTGTATCCTGTATTATGGCTTCTTTAGACGTTCCCAAGACTGTCAAGGAGCTCCGAGCCATTATTGCCCCGCAGAGTTGCCCCGCAGCCCCACCTGCTGCCAGTTCAAAAGACGCTTTCCTTTCTGTAGTACCTCAAATAGCAGCACGGATCTTCTCGGCTCCCCCGTTTGTCCACCATATAACTAACGACGTAGTTAAACAGTTCTCAGCCAACGTTTGTATTGCGTTCGGCGGATCGCCAGCCATGTCGGAGTGCACAGACGAGTTTGCCGACTTCAGCCGCATCCCGCGCGGAGCTGTGCTGCTAAATATGGGCGCCCCTACGACGGAAGGTGTGTCCCGCTTCCGAACGGCTATAGAAGCTTATAATGCGGAGGGCCATCCCTGTGTTTTCGATCCGGTGGGTGCTGGGGCTTCGGAACTGCGGCGCAACGCCACCGCCGAGATTCTCAATCTCGGGAGTTTCCAGTGTGTGAAGGGCAACGAAGGGGAAATCTTTGTGGCTTCAGGATACACTGGAAGGGGCGGAATGCGCGGAGTAGATTCCGTTGGAGGTGCCACAGAAGCTGAAAAGATCGCGGCATGCCGTCAGCTGGCTGTAAGACGCCGAACTGTGGCTTTGCTGACTGGTGCGGAAGATATTGTGGCTGAAGGCTGGCAAACAAGCCGAGATGAGGCTGTGAATCCGGGGAGCCGCATTATTGAATACCGACAGCAGCCCAGGGACACTACGCTACTCCGAACGTTTAAAGTGAGCAACGGGCATCCGCTGATGGCCGAGATTACCGGCTCGGGCTGTGCGCTCGGGACTGTGGTTGCCACTTGTCTGGCTGGAGCCGGGACGGAGGACGCGCTGTCTGCCGTGCTGTTCGGGTTGCTGGTGTATAATATCGCTGGGGAGCGGGCAGCGGGCCGAGCGGAAGTGCGCGGCCCGGGGACTTTTATTCCTGCGTTTGTAGACGAGATTTACCGGTTGCGTTGTATGTGTGTAGAGGGAGATTTCAATTGGCTGCGCGATGCGAAGATTGAAGAGGTCTGAAAGGTTTGAGAGTTCTGAGAGGAATAGGGAATGAATTATTTACGTGGGATTGTTGGTATTATATATATATATTGTTTTGGAGGCCGTAGAGGGGAACTCAGAGATTGCAGAGTTTGATGAGGATGAATATTATATATAAGGGGTGGCAAAAGCCTTGAGGAAATTTGGGGTTTTCTCAGAAAGCGACTGATGAGGTTGAGGAAGAGGAAGTAATTGAGGCAACCAACCAAGGAAGCAACTGAACTCTTTGATAACCTGCAGTTAGAGGAATCTAGGGGGTTAATTTCCTTATTATTTGATATACATAACAACATAACATAAATACACAGAGTTCCGTGGAAATTTAGGCACAGATTGACGTGGAATCGGCCCAGCTATATACTCTCAGAACCCAGTAGCTACCTATCAGTAGTACACTAGGTAGAAGGTAGAATAACAAAGATGTGGACTCTGAAGTACCTTAAAGATACTCTTAGCAAGGACACAACTTCATCAATTGAAAGGCCAGCGGGTTTCAAAGCTGCAGGACACTGTCAGAGAATAATGAGCGGAAACCCCTACTATTGCGACGACGAGCTAACTAGTAATGTTTTCAAGGTATAAGCAGACGAATCTCCCGGTCTGTTTGACAGTTCTGCTAGTATATGTTCCCATATTGGATAATTCCCTACTTACTCTATATTTCCTGATATGCGAATTTCCTACTATTGATCGCAATTGATCCCATTTATCTAGCCCGTATAAACTGTTCTTATCTCCATCTCATTTACATAAGTCACCACCATTAACAAGACTGTAAATGTGCTACGTAGATCTGCCGTATCACCAAACTACGTTTCATAATCGTCAAAGGCAGCATATAACAATACCAGTCTATAGACTATGATATATTTGTAGTATTACTACGATACTTCAGATTCAAAGATTAGATAAGAACATACACTGGAAACCAGATTGATCAGGCAGTTATACTCATGAAAATCAAAGACTCAGCTTTATTCCACCGGGGATCCCATAACAAGGAGTCCACATATACATATATACTACTACTTCTACTGAGGTTCTTTTATTACTACTACCGTGTAGCAAAAGACTGAGAAATCCAAAGGCCTTAACGAAGCCTGAGCCTGAGACTTGCAGCTTCAACTCTGATGTCCTTCCAGCAATAATTAGCAGTTCTTCAACCAAAAGGAATGATAAACTCATCAAACCTCACAGATAACAAGCATGGAACGACCTTTTAAGCCCGTTTAGGTCAATTGCGGCTCTTTCACAACACAACCTGCTGGAATTCCATTCTACAACTCCCATTTTATCCCCGCCTTTCTACAGTATCTACTATCCATATCATTACCATTGTTCTATACAAGATTATGCGTCAATGTCAGCCGAAAGACTACTCCGCTCATTGAAGGGCAACTCAGAATTCGGCTTGTACTTTGTGCGCGCGGCCTCTCTCAGCTCCGCTTCCTCCGCTGGAGTCAGCGGCTCAACAGACTGCCACGGAGGCAGAAACTGGAACTTCCCTAAAGCGAAATCCCGATCAGAAAGCAAACTGAGCCCGTAAAGCTGAGTTCGCACATATTTAACCATCATTTCCAAGTGCTGGAAGTTCACGTGAGGTTCCCCATTAAACAGATTTCTCCATAATGCAGTTGCCAGCGCCGTATCCGTCGTATAGAAGCCTTCATCGTACGCCATGCAAGCTCCACGCATTTGATCACTGAAATCCTTAGCATAGGCCTCAGTGATCCGATTCGAGTGTATTTTGAACTCCTTCTTCAGCCTGTAGTCGATATCAACAAACGTGCGATCCACCAGCTTCTGTCTGTAGTGTTTGCTGTATTTAGCAGGCAGAGCTCTCATTCTAACAAACAGCATCCATTCATGCAGCAAACATATCTGATACCACTGTTCAAACGTCATAGGCAGCCCCAGCGTTTCGTAGTAGAACTTAGCAGTCTCCGACAGCGGCTCATCCGGCAGGACCAGTCCCTGGGCTCGGCACATGCTGTAGTAAGTTGAACCTGCGATCGGGCCGGCTCGGAGTCTATCGGGATCTAATCGGAACAGTGTTACAAACAGCTCTGTGAATTTCTGCTGCCACTTGGCGATTTTGTACCCTGCCTGCTCGTATTTCGAGAGTCCGACGACTCCCGTAGGCTTCGTTTCGGCTTTTTCATCCGCTTTTTGATCCGATTTACCGGAATCAGCTCCGAGCCGATATGCTGTAGTGTGAAGAGAACGCGGCAGGGCCCATAGCGGGGTTACCGGCTGCCTGAGCAGCACGTGTCGACGCACAGCCCACATTTTTCCGGTTTGTGGTACGGGGATGACGAGTTTGTGTGATCTATGAGCTGCTACGGAAGTTCCGACGTCCGAAAGGCCGGGTTTTCCGTCTAGTCGGCGGAAGTGCCCGTTGAAGAGTGAATTTTCATCGTTTTGCACCTTTACACCATTATGGAGGGAGACGCAGGGTAATTATTGATGACGTGATTGGAGAGAATTGTAGGGAGACGGAGCAGAAGATGCGGTGTGAATGAGGGAGAATAGAGGTGAATGGTGATTTATTTGTGCTTGACGCGCTCCTGTGTTACTTGAATCAACGGAATATGGGTACTCTGGGGCTGATTTTGCTTAATTATTAACTGACTGCCGGTGGTAGTTAGGTATTTACAGTGTTTAACGGATTACGTGATCCAAATATAGCAGCTCGGAACACAGAACAGAGTGAGACGCGAAGTGTGCCGCTCCGAAGCTTGAAAGTACCGAAATTCGGATTATTCGGATGTTCAGTGCCGTTTTCTGCGATTTTACTGCTCTTGTAGTATCACAAACACACATAGTACATTTTTATTTGACAGTATTATACACTAGAATCGAGTTCGGAGCTCCTAAACTCCTCTTTCTTACTTCCTCGGCTTCTTGTTCTTCATCTTGTAGTCGCACAACATCACTCCATACTTCTCAATTGCAGCCGAATTGATCCACTGAACAGCCCGCTGGTACCGCTTAGACCTTCGGGGTTTGTCCTCCTCGCTACGGCTTTTCCTCTCACCATCGCGCCCTTCTTTCTCCCGCATAGAGTCTCCATTGACCCCCAATGGCGTACGTCCACGCCGCAAACGACTCCGCTGTCCAATGCTCATATTTGTTTCCTCTTCTTCCGATTCTGCTTTTTCTTCCGTTTCTTCTTCGGCTTTTGCAACGTCTTCCTCGGTATTTTCCTCCAAATCCGTCTCTCCACCGTCCGCCATTTCTAATTCCTTCAATCGCGCTCTCATACTCAAACACACTCTGTCCCGCACCTGCGACAATTCCTTCAACAGCTGGCTCTCCCTTGTTCCGTATCTATTCAGCCAGGCAATCAATTCATCTACTTGCTCAGGGCGGTCATAGTATCCCCAATCGTCGGTACTGAGGGTCAAAACGGGCAGTTCTTCTAATGCTTTCCTCTGCTTTGCTGTCAGAAAGTCCGCCAGAAGACCAGCAGGGAGCCCGCCGTAGTTGTTATTGGTAGCAAAGTCGTATTTCACCAGCTGCTCCCTCACTACTGCTTCTTCAGCCCCAGCTAGCTTTGCTTGCAGTTCGGGGATCCCACATATGACCGCCCCGCGTTCCACAGCTTCGTGCTCGGAAGCTTGCCGAACTTCAGCCACAGAATCGTCGGAAATGCCGAGATACACCTGCCGCTGCTCATCCGACGGCCCTTGAACCCACAGACGGCCCATGAGGTAAGCATCGTCGTATGCGATTTCCCCTGAATCACTGGAATCCTCGGGACTCTCGGCTTCGGCCCAATCGGCTTCCTCGTCGTCTTCTACGGGTATATGCCGCTTTTTCCGCTTCCGACTCCGCCCGCCGTCTAATTCCAACTCTTCTTCGTCATTTTCGGGCCGAGGTTTCTCCGATTTCTCCGATTTCTCCGTCTCGGCTTCTCCATCGCTGCCGTCTTCCGGTTCTTCCGCTGCGCCACCGGCAGTTTTCAGCCCATTCATCTCAAACCACCAATACCGATTGTAAAACCGATCTTGGCCGAGAAGTTTCAATCTCTGACAGTCCAATTCTTTCAATCGTCTATCGTGAGTCTTCCCGATCCGCTCTAATTCTGCAGCGCGAGTTTCTGTTTCCTTAATCTCGGCAGCAATCTCTTGTAACCGGGTATGCGTCGGCATCAGTGCCGCTTCTGCGTCGCGCATCCGTTCTCGGCGTCCCTTCTGCGGCTCAGCGGGAGCGGCAGATCCGGCTTCCGCTTCTGCTTGTAACTGGGCATCCTCCTCGTCGATTACTGCTTTCAGAATGGCCCGCCGCTCTGCTTGGACAGCCTTTATATGCTCCAAAGCTTGGCGGTACAGTTTAGAGTTCTCTAGCTTCTCTTTCCGTACGTTTAGCGCTTCCTCCATGCAAGTTTCCATATACGTTTTAATGATGGGGCAATTGTACAACAATTCACATAGTATTTGTACGATCCTCAGTCTCAGCCGGACGGGCAACGCCACCAGAAACCTCTCGCGGATAGCAGCGGGGGCTACAGGTTTATCAGGGGGAAGCAGGATTTCAAACACGGTTTGAATGTCGGGAATCCAGTCGTCTACGTACGAAACCTCGTGCAGAACTCCGCAGAGTACCAGCAGCCATCGGGCGTCTCGGAACAGCTTCCTTTCCAGTCTTTCGGACCAGGGGATGTATTTGTAGTTGAGTACGGCGTCGATTTTTGATTTTGTGTCTTCCGATTCTGCCTCGGAGTTATCCGCTTCCGATTCCGACTCTTCGGAACCCGAAACGGAACCCGTGCCGTTAACTCCTTCCTGCTGCTCGGATTTCACCTCTTCCGGTTGTTCCGATGATTTTGTATCTTCCGCCTTGATATCCAAGTGTTCCGGCTCTTTTTTCACGTGAGCCGTCCCGTTACTTTTACTTTCTGAATCTACAGACTCGCCTTCAACCCCTGGAGTCTCTGATTTCTCGTTAAACTCCCTTGTTTCTCCTGGTTCCGCAGTTTCTTCCTCTTCGTCATATTCCAGCCGTTTCGACTCGGATTCGAAAAGACTCCGAGGAATGAAATGCGCCAAAGCATTCTGGCCTTCATTCTCCCCACCTACACAGTTCAGCAGCGCACAGTACAGCTCTTCAAGCAGTACGCACTCTTCGTCTACTGAATTGAACTTCAGAGCCTCCAAATAGTCGTCAAAAGAGAAGTTATCAATCACTAGCGGCGTCTTGTAGACGTTTATAAACTCCCATGTTTGCAGTAGCACAGTAACTGTATCAAAACCTGGGAGATTCTTGAAAGGAGCGGCTGTCAGCTTCGGCTTTGGCCTCATTTGTGGCTTACCGGATCCCGTGGGTCCTTCTTTGTGGTCATTTTCTTGACCAGGTTTTCCCCGAACCACCGGAACTCGCGTATAGTCGTAGCCGAACGACAGGTCCTCTCGGATACTCGGCACAGCTTTATCGTAGAAATTGTGCCGATTAGGCGTGTCTGTGTACAAATTAACCCCCTCAGGAGCTGGCAATACAGGTTCCGTCGGAGAATCCGACGACCGGCGGTTCAGCAGATCGTCCAATTCCAACTTGGAGGTGGATTTCGGCTTCCCCGCGGCTCTCGGCGTTCTCTCGTCTCGCCCGCGGCCTCGTCTGGCCCGCTGCGCCTCTTTCTCCTCCCGCTTCCGCTCCCGATCCATTTGCCGCTGCCGTTTACGCTCGTCTTCCTCCAGCAGTTCTTTGAATTTGTACAATTCCGGAGGAAGTTCCTGGTCAATATGGTATTTCCGAGCATAACTGTCCTTTACAAGCCACGGGCTGCCGGCTCTCGGGTCTCGGGAAACGGTGAGTTTGATGAAAGTGCGGAGATGCCATTTTGTAAACAATTTGCGATCTCTAGTGATTTGTGTTTCATCTACTGTGAGTTCCTCATTGGTATCTAATACGCAAACGCGATATTTACAGAAAATAGGCCGCTGCATCAGCGTAGACCGACGCGTTCCCTGCCGTTTCCGCGTAGAAAGCGGACCTCCTGTTTCTGGTGAAGGATTTCCGGCATTTACCGCGTCTTCCGAGTCCTCGGCATTTCCAACTTCTTCCGTTTCGGCAAGTTTGCCACTTCCTCGGCTCGTTTTAGCCCGTTTGCGGCCATTAGATGCCCCAAGGCCAGCTTCCGAAGTGACATCTGTGGCTTCTATCTCGGCTCCGGCTTCCGCTGACCCGTCAGCTATTGCCTCTTTCAATTTGAGACTCTTACGGCGTTTCCGAGCCGATCGCGGCTTAGCCGGCACAGGTTCCGCTTCCGGTTCTTCCGAAGGTTCCCGCGGAATTTCCGCCATAACCACATCATCATCCGAATCGTCAGGTGACATCCCCGGCAATATATCTTCATCCGACAGCAGTTCAGTGTCGTTTCCGTCGTTTACATCGTTCCCGGCCCCGTTTCGGGTTGTTCCTTTAGACCTTCGGCTTCTTTTCGCTACTCGGACTGTTGCCGAAGCTATCGGCTCATTAAACCGTGCTTTCTCTCGGATAACAGCCCGAACCCGATCGTGTAATCCGTCACGGAGGATAACAATCTCTCCTGGGTAGAAATCGTTCTTGAAATGCGTGTATACTTCATCAACAAGGTTATCCAGTCGAGGAGTAGTTCGGAACTGAATGTACCTTAGCACCGGTTCTCTGAGGGCTTCTGGGAAGTTTTGTTCTACGTTTGAGTTTTCTTTCTCCTCATTGGCCAGAGCTTCGAAAAAGGAGCAATTTGAGGCCCCTGTGACTTCGCAAACAAATTTCTTTTCATTATAGAAGTCTAATCGTGCGAGATAATCAGTGTATTTGTCAAAGTACTCACCAGTTTGTGGGATGTGCCATACTTTGGTGTTGAGATCTTTCACTTTCGGCGCTGGAGCCGGTGGTATCGGCTTACGCTTGTAGAGAACCTGTGGAGTTAGTATGAGAAGGAGGAGGAGGAGGTTAAAATAGTGGGAAGAGTTAGGTGAGAAGGCGTAAGAGAGGAGGGGAAAATGGAGAAAGAGATAACAGGAAAAAGTAGAAGATGAGATGAGAGAGAGGAAAATGGAGGAAAAGATAAGAGAGAGAAAAGATAACATAACCAAACTAAAGAACAAGTAGAATAATAACAACTAAATAATTTTATAGAAATGACTGAATTTGCCAGACAGAATGAAATCAAAGAAGTATAAAATCCACATGTCAGTCACGATATAGCAGACGGTTACTCGTAAATCAGAGTAACCATATAGAAATCTACTATTAGAAGCACAGCAAACCCAGAAAAGTCGTTCAGGCCAAGCTGAAAATTGTAGTAGAATTCCTATAGCAGAATTCCTATAATAGAATTCCCATAGTAGAATTCCCGCTATACAGACACTTCAAAATTCCACACCCCCAGCCAGGTTATTCAAAGAGTTGACAGTCTGGCCTTCTAGTTGTTGATAGGCTGATAGGCTGATAGTCTTCTCTCATCCTTCCAAGTCACTTTTTTCCCATTCACGCGTCTTAACTATTAAGAGAGAAGAAAGATATCAAACGCCAAACACAAATTAAAAATTCGCCCTTCTTTCTTCCTCATTCCCGTTATTCCAATTCTACAACTCACCATTTCAGCTTATATAAACTCTTTCCCCCTTCCTACAGCAATATGCTATCTTTTGCTCGTCGGCAAAGCAATAAAAACCCCGCCGAAAGGCGTCGGAAAAGTCAAAAACGGCTGCAGCGGCAGCCATGCAACGTGCCGAGCTCGGCTAGTGTGGGAAAGTCGCGTGACAGTCGCAGTTTCGATGAGTTAAAACTGCCCCACAGATATTCTGAGCTGTAAGAAGTTGGAAACGTCCAAACAGCCTGACTGTCTGCTAGTAGCGAATTCTCGGAGTTTTCGTCGAGTTGCCGAGATTCTGCCGAGATTCTGCCGAGTTTCTTCCGCTTTAACCACTGGATATCCCGTTTAATCTGTTCTGGCAGTTGAAATGATTCAGAGAGTTACCTGAACTGAGGAATGAGCGACTTTCTTCCTTCTAGCTGCTTACAACCGAGCATCCAAGATTGCCAAAAGAACCAAAAACCAGTCAACTGTGCAGCAGTGATTGCCCAGTTTACCTATTTAAACACTCCAGATGTTCCTCTGTTCTGCTTTGTTTTGCATTCTCGTTTTAATTTCGCTGCGAAGAGTGAAAACATCGAGAACGCGGAAATCCAAATCGGGGTGGTGATGCGAGGTGCTGCGGGAGATGCAGGAGAGTGCATGTAACTGCAGGTTTGGGAGGAAATTGTGAGAAGAAGGAGCGAAAAAAAGGGCGAGGAAAAGAAAAATATGTATAAAATGGAAGACTAGGAGAACTTGGAGGGTTTTGGAGTATTCTGAACCGTTTTGGGCGGTTTAGAGGTTGCTGGAAGCTGGAATAGAGCAAAGGATAGGTGAGCAGGCTGGTGGTACGACAGGAGCAGAGCAGAGATCATTAGAAAGGGCAGAGAGGGGATAAAGTGAGGAAGTTGGAAACCCAAAAAAAGGAATATGAAAATTAAAACAGATTTGGACTCTAATGTGACGTTTATTACAGCATATAACCCGCTTTCTTCGCATATAAATCAAACATAAGGGTAAACTTGCGTCCCATATCAGGGGCGTGTCGATTCCCAACTCTGAACATCGCGTCTCCTTCTGTTGCCCATCGATCCTCCAGGCGACCCGACAGGCTCATCCGGTTCCCGCTGCTCACCTACGCTGGGCTGAAAATACTCATTAATGCCTTCTATTATTACCAAAAAGCCACATCCGACTAACAGATTCTACCGACTGACGCCGAATTCTCTTATCCATCTCCCTTTCCCGCTACATCTTCTTCCATCTCACTGCTCTCTATATCTGATCACGTCATCAGTTTCCACCTCTAACAAAATTTTTCAAATACTAAGAAAAAAAAATTATTACTGAGTAAAAGCATTTACTACTATCACCAGTCATAATAAAACACCAATTACACCTGATATATTCGCCTATATTACTCGTTAAACTGCAGAATCCGCAGGTTAACATCTTCAAACTTATATATCCATACTCCCAGTCGTCTGCAACTCGGTTTCAACACATCTAACACATCTACAACCCATATACACCTTCAGGCTACTGCCGAATCCCGCTCATCATGGAGCAAACTAATAAACCTCACCGCGGGGACAGCGGGACGAAAAGCAAAGCCAAGAAGAAGTTGCATGCTAACGGCTACAATTCCAAGGCGTTTTCCGTGGCCGCGCCGGGCAAAATGCAGCGGCAAATGAAGCGTACATCGGAACTCAACGAAAAGAAGTTCCACGCTCCTATGATTGACCGAACTCCTGACGACCCGCCACCAGTTATTGTAGCAGTAGTGGGGCCCCCAGGTACAGGGAAATCTACGCTGATCAAATCGCTTGTGAAAAGGTACACGAAGCACACTGTTTCAGACATCAAAGGACCCATAACAGTCGTGTCAGGTAAACGACGTCGTCTTACATTCATTGAAAGCACTAATGATGTATCTTCTATGCTGGATATAGCGAAAATAGCGGATTTGGTGCTTCTTATGATTGACGGTAATTTTGGTTTTGAAATGGAGACAATGGAGTTCCTCAATATGCTATCTCCTCATGGATTCCCACGAGTTCTAGGTGTTACTACTCACTTAGATCTATTCAAATCTCCTTCTACGCTGAGAAACGCAAAGAAAACTCTCAAACACAGATTCTGGACTGAAGTGTATCAAGGGGCCAAGCTTTTCTACCTCTCAGGCGTCATCAACGGGAGATATCCCGACAGAGAAGTGCTCAATCTGTCCCGTTTCATCTCAGTTATGAAATTCCGTCCTTTGAAATGGCGTAATGAACATTCCTACTTACTGGCTGACAGAATGCTCGATTTGACCCACCCAGCAAAGATAGAACAGAATCGTACTGTAAACAGAACTGTAGCTTTGTACGGTTATCTCCATGGATCTCCACTGCAGTATAGCCATGCGGCAGTTCATATTCCAGGCGTAGGCGACCTCACTGTGAAGTCTGTAGAGAAGCTGCCTGATCCGTGCCCGACGCCGTTCACTGTGAAACTCGAGGAAGACCGTGCGCGGGCCGAGGAGGCTGAAACGGGGAAACTCGGCAAAGGAAGACGGAGACGGCTAGACGAGAAGATGAAACTGATTCACGCGCCAATGGCGGATATCGGTGGATTGCTGGTGGACAAAGATGCGGTATATATAGACATTGGCGGCCGGAAAAAGCCGGAGAAGTCGGACGGAGCTGACGGTGCCGACGGAGAAAACGCCGAAGAAGACCAGGAATTTGTCGGAGATTTCGTCCCAGGACAGGAAAGGGGTATCGGAGAGAAACTCGTGACTTCTTTACAAGGAGCAAAGAAATCGCTGGCCGAGCAGATTGCCGAAGGCCCTGGTGTCAAGCTTTTCAGCTCAAGCGGGTTCATGAGTGAATTAGCAGATGAAGGAGAAGAACAGGAAGATGACGAGGAGGAGGAGGAGGAGGAAGAAGAAGAAGAAATGGGGGCCAATGGAAAGAGAAACACCGGCCGGACATCACTGCGGCACGCCAGAGTGTCCGGAAGAACACTGCGGGAAGAAGCGGAAGCCGAAGGAGGCGAAGACGGAGACGTCGGCTCGGATTCGGAAGCGGAAGACGGAGCCGAGAACGGGATGGAGATGGAAGAAATTGATTTCTCCGGTCGGAATTACGACAGCGGCTCGGATCAGGAAGAATGGGCTTTTGTTTCCGACGACGAGATCCCAAGCTCCGAGAGCTCCGAGGACGAGGCGGAAGCCAGCGGAGCTTTCGGGCGGTTCCCGGGCTCCCGCGCGGCTCGGAGAGCGGATCGGCGAGCAGCAAGTATCGGGAAACTTCTGTATATGGAGAATATCCCGGCGCGGGAGGTTGTACGACGGTGGCGGCAGGTTGAGAGTGACGAAGAGGATGGAGAAGATGACGGAAAAGCAGGATCAGAATCGGATTCGGAAGCGGAAGAGGACGAGATGTTTCGGAAAGCAGATAGCTCAGCTGGTGGCGCAGGTGGCGCCGGTAGCAACGATCTAGATCTGGACTGCGCCCATCCTACAACGGAGTACGATGGGATCGGAGATGTAGATTTGGAGGCTCTGCGCGGGAGATTCCTGACAGCTCCGAAGCTGAATGCCGAGGGGAAAGCCGGAGAAGCTTCCGCAGACGGGGACGGAGACGGCGATGAGGAGTTGTACGGAGATTTCGAAGATTTGGAGACTGGAGAGAAATTTGGCGGGGAAAATGCAGAAAACGGAACGGAGGAGGAGAACAGTGAAAGCGAAGATAGCGAGGAAGATGAGGAAGATGATAACGGAGAGCCGAAAAGTACAGCGGAGCAACGAGAAGAGAATGCTAGGAAGAAAGCACTTTTGAAGAAGCAATTCGAAGCCGAAGAAGAATTGAAAGACGACAGAGAATTTGGTGCTGTTGATCCGGAAACCGGTGAAGTTTATAACAGCTGGTATGACCATGAGAAGTCTAAAATCTCTAAACAGCTGGAAATCAATAAAGCGGAGCTTTCCGAACTTGAAGCGGAAGCCGGTGAAGAAGCGCGGTTGAAAGTCGAAGGATACAAAGCGGGAAGCTACGTAAAACTTGTTTTCGATGACATGCCGTGCGAGTTCGTTGAACGGTTTGACCCGAAATACCCTGTAGTTGTAGGATCTTTACTGAGCAACGAACAGCAATTCGGGTTCATGCAGTTGCGAATCAAAAGACATCGATGGCACAAGAAGATTCTGAAGTCCAATGACCCAATTATCATGTCTCTCGGGTGGCGGAGATTCCAGACAGTCCCACTGTACACTACATCCGACTCTCGGACCCGTAATCGTCTGTTGAAGTACACTCCTGAGCACATGCATTGTACAGCAACGGTCTACGGTCCGTTGATCTCACCGAACACCGGGTTTGTAGCGTTCCAGAACATTGCCAACTCTGTAAAGACTGGGTCATTCAGAGTTTGCGCTACAGGGACTGTACTGGAGATTGACAAAGCCGTAGAGATTGTAAAGAAGCTGAAGCTCGTGGGGTACCCTTATGAGATTCATAAGAACACTGCTTTCATCAAGGATATGTTTGCTTCAAGCTTAGAAGTTGCGAAATTTGAAGGAGCAGCTATCAAGACTGTGTCCGGGATCCGTGGTGAGATTAAACGGGCCCTCAGTAAACCTGAAGGGTGTTTCCGGGCTACTTTTGAGGATAAAATCTTGAAATCTGACATTGTGATCCTCCGTACTTGGTATCCTCTGCAGCCGAGGAAATTCTACAATCCTGTCACCTCTCTACTGCTACAGGAGAAAGATGACTGGAAAGGAATGCGACTTACGGGAGAAGTTCGACATGAACTAGGCATGCTTACTCCTGCAAATCCCAACTCTGCGTACCATGGAGAAGTTGAAAGAGCCACCCGCAGGTTCAATGGGCTGAAAGTCCCTACAACTCTACAGGCTAATTTGCCATTCAAGAGCCAATTGCATACTATGAGACCTCAGAAGGAGAAGAAACAAACATACTTGGCGAAACGAGCTGTAGTGCTGAGTGGAGAGGAGAAGAAGAAGAGAGACTTACTACTGAAAGTACATACTCTGCGTAAGGAGAAAGATGCCCTGAGAAGGGAAAAGAACAAAGAAAGGTTAGAAGCCCGAGCTAAGAAGCAGGCGGCAGACGAGGAGAAGAGGAGAGAAAGAGAAAGAAGGGAGAAGAAAGAATATTTCCAGAGAGCGGGTAAAAAGAGACAGATGGAGGATTCTGAGGGTCGCAAGAAGCGGAGATGAGTAGCGCTCTATTTGGAAATGAAGATGTAGATATCTGTGAATATGAATATATTATAAGTTCAGGGCTTTGATAAATCGTCAAGGGAATTAGAATGAAACGTTCAACTGACTGTAGAAATTAGAAAATCCACCGCTGTGTCTTCTCCAGCGTATTGGGGAATCTGAGATCTGATTTTTCAGCGCCCACGACGGCAGTAAAGACAAACAATTCAATTAATCAAACAATTGAGCCCCGACAGTTCTTTAATACGAGAAATTACTTTTGAGAGGGATTATAATTATTTTGTTCCTTATAAAGCTGAATGACTGCCGTGCTGTGCTAACTTCTACGTTGCTTTCACAGCTCTGAGTTGCTACTGGAATTGGTATTGGAATTTCCATTGGATATTTGGAGAATCAACTAAGCCAATGCTAGAGATGGAAATAGCATAAATATCCCAAGCTATTCCCTAACCTGCGTCAAAATCTCCAACACTCCAACTCTCCATATTTACCAGCCTATTTTACTACTTATTCTACGCCTTCTGAAGAATCCTCTCTACAACTGTCATATATATACTCTCAAAGCAGTTCCATATTCAATTTCACCCCATCTTCTCTACATGCTCTACACATACTGCGATAACCACTTAATACCCTCTCCGTAACCTTGACGCATCACAACTGAGCACATAAATACTTCAATAGGACGTGTACCATTGTCTAAGGGGACTTTACCCTTACCAGTAGTGTTGTACAGTCCAAGAGCTTGACGGAGTTCAACTTCTGAGATTGCTCGCGGGGAATCAATCTTGTTACCCAAAATTAAGAAAGGAACACTCTTCAGATCTTCAATACTGAGTAAAGCATCGAGTTCAGCTTTAGCTTCAGGTAAACGATCAGTATCAGCTACATCAACTAAGAAAACAATCCCATTAACTTCAGGGAAGTAATCTTTCCACAAACGACGAGCTTGAAGATGTCCACCAAGATCAAAAGTAGTGAATTTCACTGAACCGATGGCGAGTTCCTCGGAAGCTGGTATGTCAGTATTAGGAAACTTGGAAGTGAGGAAAAGAAATAGTGGAGGGTGGGGAAAAAGAGGGTTTTTGAAGGAAGAGGAGGAAAATGTATTAGGGATGGAACAGTAGAAACGCGGGAGATGGGGAATTAAGAAAAAGATGAAATAAAAAGGAAAAACAGAAAGGAGAAATAAAAGGATGGAATAATAAGAAAAAATGGAAAAGTTGAAATAGAAAGATAAAGCAGAGATATTTTGAAGAATTAATCGAAAGAAATAAAAAGGGAGGGAGTTCATTGAAAAGTGCAATAAACGGTAGAATATTTAATATGAGATAGTAAGAGGATATAGGAAGAAATGGGAGAAACAGAAAGATATAAAGATATAAAGATATACAAAATTAGGAAATATCCAACTTCAGTGATTTACAAGAGTAAATTTACCAAATTTACCATCCAGTGAGAATCGCCTGCAATGAGTTTTCAATCCTGAGACTTAAAAAGACCAGAGAATGTAGAAAACTCAATGACTGACAGCGTGAAATTAATAGTAAAATAAGAATATATAAAAAACAGACGTGGGAAACTGAGAAAATTAAGAAAAGGGTAGGGAATTTAGAAGAAAATGAGGAACTCCAAGAAGTGTGAGACTACAAAAAAATGAAAAAACCGAGAAACAATTTCAAACTATTGAAACCCCATTAAAATCCAATGAGAATCCAATCTGAAGAATAACATTCTTACAACCAAAACGATAAAGAATAAAATACTCAGACAATCCATAGAAGAACCGGAAATACTGAAAAATGAACACCACAGTTCAATAAATCGTCATAGGAAACTCCCACATATCTCGCAATGGAAATACCAGCCTCAGGATTGAACTGAATATCATACGAACAAACCGTAACTAACAATAAAAAAGGAATAATAAGCAATAAAACCATTGCTATGAAGACAGAAATTAAGAAACCCAAGAAATACGCAAATAAGCTACTCAGATCATAGAATTTTACAATCAAAAGCAATCAGAAATGAGCCAAATGAGCTAAAAGAGCCAAACAACCATCAAATAGTAAGAAACTCATCTCTCCCTTATTAACCGCAATACCCCTAATAACCCCCAACTACCCCTAATAATCCCTAATAATTCCTACAGCCTACAGCCTACTTTATAACTACAATCTCCACCCTCAGCCTATCTACATATCATATATCCCTCATATATCCCAATATCCCACTTACTAGGATGAAGCGTCGGCTGTAAAGTAGCTAAACGATCATTCTGTCACTCAGTTAGCTCAACTGAACTCTCCGTTATCCCTGATAACGGATATTTTTATCTTCCTTCCCTTCCCATCCACAATTCTTCTTACCTTCAGCATATGCAAAAGCGTTGTTTTCCCGGCATTATCCAGCCCGAGAAACAGCAACTTAGCATGTTTGTTCCAGAGCCCCAGAGAGGAGAGGACGTCGTAAACTGCGGGATTGTTAGAAGTCAATTCGGTCAATTGAGTGATTTTACTGCCTTAGTATGGGCAAATCCATAGTTAAATTCAACACTTACACCAGTTGAAGATCCACATATCGCTGCGGGTAGTTAAACTGTTTGTAATGTAGTGTTACAAAATGTTTCTTTTGTGTATTGTGGCTTGCCGAGGTTCCGTTCCGATCCGTTCGGTTCATTTTAGCTGTCTTCGGCAACGCGACAGGATGTGCCGACACCGTGTTTGTGGAATTTTCCTTCCGCTTCCGTTCGATCGGGATAAGCTGTGGACATCATTTCCGTAATAGACGGCTACGTGGCGCGTGGAAAGGTTATCTTCTCCGGTATTGACTATAGTGCGGAGCGAAGTGAGACTCGAAGGGGTGGGTGGAAGGGTGGACTATGGGCATTGAAGCGTACGGGTTAGTTGAGCGTGGTGGGATAGGAGATAGTAGACGGAGGGAAATGTAGAGCTTGGAATAGGGGGGATTTTGATGTTATATAGTGCTTTTCAGCGAGATCCACGCTTTATTGACAGAGTACCGCAAGACATTCCAGGCATCGGGTTGACCTTGATGTACTCTTCTGTTGTGCATACAAGAGCTCTGTTGTGAACCAATGGTGCAACAAAAGACTGGACAAAGTAAGTGTAAGGAGAAACCT
>JAKTRH010000166.1:0-24870 GCA_030579575.1 Sporopachydermia lactativora
GATATAAGATATAAGATATAAGATATAAGATATAAGATATAAGATATAAGATATAAGATATAAGATATAAGATATAAGATATAAGATATAAGATATAAGATATAAGATATAAGATATAAGATACTTCTAAATATTCATGTATATCTCATTGAATATTCATATATTTTAGATACTCCTTGATACTTACATTGAAGCCCGTGTACAGTAGAAAGCACAATTTTCTGTTTTTTTGTTAGTCTCATGGTTGTTTTTCCACGTTTTTCCTCGATTTTCCTCAATTTTCTCTTATTTTTACCACAGATTTCCACAAATTTCCCCCCATTTCCCCCCATTTCCTCATTTTACTCACATTTTCACTCCAAGCTACGTCCCCAGTACTCAAATCATCTAAAAATCCCCGCAGAATATCCGAATTCACAACAACTCCCGCCGCTTTCTTCTGCTCTCTCGCCACAACATACGACCCCGCCAGCTTATACAATTCCTCAATATCATCCCACGCAAAAAGCGTCTCCTTTGTCTGCTCTCCAGTTCCAATTTTCCTACTCAGCGTATCCTGCAGCACTACTAAATCTAGTACTTTTTTCAGCGCTTTTTCCGGCTCAGCAGCATTTTCAGCCATAATCTGCCGTCCTTCCTGTATCACCGCAGCACACTGAGCAACGCCGAGCTTCGCTGACGGCACCACATGCTCACCACTGTTCACATGATCCCACAGAGTTTCTCCCGGCCCGAGCCGAGCCAGCATCCGCTGCACAGTCACGGGACCGACGCGGCGGACGGATAGCAGAGCTCGGCATAAAGCTACGGTGTTTTCCGGGTCGGCTATAGCCGATAGGAAGTCCAGGACGAGTCTGGCGGCGGAATTGTTTGGTTGCGGGGCTAGAAAAGTGGGTTTCCAGCCTCTGACTCTCATTTGAGCTTGAATTTTTTTACATTCTGCTGTTGTGCGGGCTGCAATTGCCATTTCACGTTTTTTCAGCTTTCCGGTGGCTTCTAAACTGGCAGCTTCCTGTAGTATAAATTCTACGGCAGCTCCTTCGTTTGCTGTGGTTACGATTTTACAGGAATTACGTGGGGATTGGCTGTCGGATTGGCTGTCGGATCCGCTATTTTGTATGTATAAAACGTTTCTCGGATGTCTTTTTGCGTCATTTCGGAGTAACAGTTCTGTGGTTACCGCGATTTCCCGTTCCGATCTGAGATTCTCCGGTAGTACAAATGTCTCAAACGGCGCCCCCAGCGGTACTTCCGTTTGTAGAAGCGTCAGCCACTCTGCTGAGGCGCCAGCCCACTCATAGAGATTGGAATCCGCGTCTCCGGCTATGAAAAGGCCGGAAGAGACGGGAAGCCGCTTCTGTGATCTCAGAAACTCGGCTAAAAACTGGTAGTGCATACGAGAGAAGTTTTCTAAATCGTCTACGAGTACAATGCGGTATTGGAATTGTGGGGGGAGCGGAGAAGTTTGTGAGGCGAGCAGTTTGATGGCTTCGGCTGTTACTTCGTCTGTGGTGGCGCAGTTGAGCGTTTTAAGTAGTTTTATGTACTCTTCTGTCGGTTTATGTGATTGTGGATTGTCATTTTCGGTTTTTTCTTCCGAGATTTCAGAGATCTCCGACTTTCCCGCTTTTTCTTCCGAGATTTCCAACGCTTCGGTCTTTTCTTCCGAGATTTCTATCCCTTCCGCTTTTCCTTCCGAGATTTCCGAGATTTCCGCTTTTTCTTCCAACCCTTCTATCCCTTCCATCCCTTCTTTTTCTTCTGCTTTTCCTTCCATCCCTTCCATCCCTTTTGACCCCCGCAACTCCCCTAAAAGCTCCGCCTGACGCTGCTGAAGCACCACAGACAGCGGAACCGAGCCGTCGCCCCATTTATCCCACAGAAACTCCTGATCTACATACTCTACTGTATATCTAAAACGAGAATCCACAGGTCCAGCGGCCTGTTCCAGCACAATCCGCTTAGCCAGCGACGCTGCCGTTTCCATCGCCACGTCGCTGGCAGCCTGCAGGCCACACAGGCGTTCCAGCAGCTTCTTCAGACGTTTCCTGCCAGTATTACTGAAGGATATACAGAGGATACTGGATGGGGGGAGACCCTGGGATAAGCAGTAGGCGATGCGGGCAGCCAGGGTGAAAGATTTGCCAGTTCCTGGGGCTCCTGTGACGGCGATGTGAGTTTCCAGGGGTTTTGCCACGATTTGGAGTTGCGTATCGGTGAGGCGGAGTTCTATTGTGGGGGAAGGAGGGGTTTCCAGTGGGGAATGAAGGGTTTGAGGGGTTTCGGGGGTTTCGGGAGTTTCCATTGCGGTTAGGAGAGTATAATAGAGAGTATTTGCGGTTCCAGGAGAGAATACAGCGGATGTACGGTTGAAATTCCGTTATTTTAATGAATTAGTATGTGAGATTTGATGATTATAGTGGAGTTTCATACTGTGGGATGAACGGGGGTGTTTTATTGATAATTCCAGTCTTTTGTAGAGATGTGGGGGGTTTTAGGATGTTGAAAAGTTGGGGAGTGGTGAGTTTTAGGGTGTTTGGGCGGCTTTAAAGAGGTAGAAAGTGGGATAATTGGGGGGTTTTAGCGATAAAACAATGAATTTCTGTTGATCTCGAGTGAGATATTGAATCAGCTGAATTGGGTATATGCGGGACATGGGTGGAGTTTACACGGATTAGGAGGTATGTGGGAGGGAGGGTAATGGGAGGTGGGAGGTGTATAGTGGGAGGCAAAATATAGGAGGTAGGAGGAAGACTGTGGGAGGTGATATATGGGAGGTGGGAGGTAGGATGTAGGAAAAAGCAAGAAATGATCTAAAATGGCTTTTTCAGTGTTTATATATAATATACAGGCTATGTATAAACAATTTTCTAATTTTAAGCTTCTTGGAAGTAAGAATTTTGATTTTTTTTCCGCCATTTGAGCTCGTTTTCCTCTAATATGTGTACTCCTCTAGGCGTGGCTAGCTGACTCACTCTCCATCTAATTCCCTTTCAACAATATCGCTATACCTTCTGCTATTCTCTACCATACTCTGCTATCTTCCATCATAGAATGCTTATATTCTTAACTACTTATACCAATCTATCACCTCCACTTCATTCCCAGTTACCTCCTAGAGCATCTTCAACCTAGTGTTTTTTATCATGCATCGTAATTCCAGTAATAAAATCTTAAACATTGAATGTAGAGTATATAGAGAATATACCGAATACCACTTCTCAGCAAAAGAATAGTATCTCTTTGTTCGGTCTCCATTCTAAAAAATCAGAAGATCTCGATATGTTGAGTAATGCGATGATAACTCAGGTCTTTCTGGACCTGAGCATTTCTCTCAGTTCTCCTTCCACAGAGCTCTCATTCAATTCTTTTGATTGATAAATTCGTTTCCTCTTGTAGTTGTAACCATTGAATTTTCAGCGGAGGATCTTATGGAATCTCAGCAGTATATGGAAGCTCCACGGGTAAGAGGATCAGAGCGGAAGAAAGAGAGCTATCATGTTCGATTACAATCTTCAATCATGGCTTTTCATCATGAAGCTTGATTATATTTCTTAATCGTCAATTATAATCTTCAATTACCATTTTTGTTGGAAGAAATCCCATAAATTCTCACTTTCTTTACAGAAGTTTCAACTGCTGATATCTCACAGCATAAACATCTCTGCCCATCCCTGGTGACCCATATCAAATAATTGCTAAGTATTTTCTGTCTTCTACCATGAAGAAAACATTTAAGTAGCTAGAAATAAAGGATTTCCAGAAGTAAACACCATGAAGTTAAGCTTAGCGTTATGAGAGAGAACACAATGAGAACAAACTTCAATTGACTACTCAGGATACTCCTCTATTCATCAAGACTCCAAAGGAGCTATCTGTACCTTCTATATCTCCACTTTCAGTATCAAATAAACCCTCAGATCAGCGTATATTACAGTGGGGATCATATCAGAACCATACCACGTATCACAGTATACTATATCGCAATATACCACATCTTATAGTACTTTAACCCGGCTTCAATACCCATCAACTCATATAAACTCTTCGAACTACAATATACTCTCTCCCTACAAACCCTTCAATCCCTCTCATCCTCTCCTATTTCCTCTAAATATCCCTCCCTGCAATCGCTATAATCCAAATCGACCAATAAAGCAATACCTGCAGACCATCTCTCCTTGCTAAACAGAAAAAACAACAACTTACTGACCTTTTATACTAATAGAAACGCTGATATAACATTCATTATCATCTATCAACTTCCTGTCAGTCAATTTTGACTTCTATACGCTTCCACCAGCAGCTCAAAATGCTTTCTTTCCTCGTCTGCCAGCACTCCACCACATTCTTCCGCCGTACGCAGGAGGAAAGCGTAATTCTGCAGCAAAAACGCCTCCCGATTGTTCTGTCCGGGCTTCTCAGGCAAAGCAGCGCTGGCTTTCGTTATCGCAGACTCGAATTCGTTCCGCAGTCTGGTTAAACTGTTAGCTACAGGCTCATTTTGGGGTGAAAACTCCAAATCAGCAGTTGAGCGACTCAATCTCAGTATAATACTCAGAAATGACCCAAACTGCACTGTTAATGGGTGCAAAACAGGCCCAGTACCGCTGCTGTGCTTCAATACTGAGAAAAACGATGATTTTGCTGCTGTTTTCCTGATGTTCTCACAGTTAGCGTCCATCACATGCTGAAATCTCGGCCAAAGGAGAATCAGCTGATAATTGAAATAATCCTCCGCCGCAGGAACTCTCCGTCTCTGCAGCTCAAAAAGCAGCCCCTGAACTGTCCGGATGCATACTAACATTCCTACGGCATCAAAGGACCCCTCAAACATCGCCTGCGTATACCCGTGGCCCAGGGAGTACGTTTGTGAGAATATTTCATTTACTGTTGCACTGCACTGTTCGCCTGAGACGGCAAAAAAGTCAATACAGAATTGATACTCTACGCATACGTTATCTACAAGTACGAGACTCCAATTACGGAATCCTGTTTCGGGCCAGAAGAGTTTCGGGGTTGTTTCCGCTATCTGGCTCGGCATTGCTGCTGGTTCCGTTTCGAGATCGGCACGTGCGCCTGCGGAGAGATATTCCGATACTGCCGGGGTTTGGACCGCGTTTGTGGACCCGCTTACCCCGCTTTTCGCCCCGCTGCCCCGCGCCGCAAACAGAGACCCCGCCAGCCCCGCTGTCAGCCCCTCGGATGTGTCGGAAGACCCGAGCAGAACTTCCCGCCCGGCTTTCCGCACAGCCAGCTTCTCCAACGCCGAGCGGTACCGACGGAATCCTGCCGAATAATACCACCGCATTGTGTTTACGTAAGCCTGCTGGAGGTCCTGTGCGAGCCGAGGGTGGTGGGAGCGGAGAAATGGGAAAATTTGCCGAACTTTCAGCAGTTCCTGCTGGATATGCTGAGCGTTCGTTCCTGGGACTCTGAGATGTCGAATTTGGGAGGCTAGAAAGTCTCGGATGGTTTCTACGGCTTTCTGGATGAGTAAATCGAGGAATTCCTCAACTGTGGCAATGAGGCGGAGTGGCTGAGACGTATTTGGATCGGATAAATGGGGTTTTGTACTTAAATTAGCGGTAAACTGCGCCACAGTTGATTTTTTCTTATCTAATTCAAGCAGGACACTTACCGTTTCCGGAGTTAGTGTGGCGTCGCATATTATTGTAATCCATTGTGGCGGGAATGCAAGTTGAGCCACAATGTGGCGCAGTTTTTCTTCTAAAGCGGCACGTTTCTCGGCCCGGGAAAGCAGAAACTCCGATCGTTCCTGCAGCGCCTCCATTTCCTGCGACAGGCCGGCCAGCCGGCTGTGGAAGCCATGCAGATATGTGGCTAGCGGGTCGATTGACGCCACAGCGGAGTTGATATTACTTCGGAGTTCTTCTAGTTCTTGAAGTGTGGCGCGGTAAGTTTCATCTGTGGCGTCGGAGGATTCGGAAGAGCCGAGTGACACAGAATGACGGATTTCTTCAAGCGATTGTGGCAAATTAGTTCTTTTTAGGTCGGTTTTAGTGGCTGATGTGGCTGATGTGGCTGAGAAACCGAGGGATGAAAACGCTTTAGAGAGAGACGCCACGTCTACTGCCGAATTATCGGCATTTTCCAACTGAATTCCGTTAGTAAATGCTTGTGATTGTTTCTGTGTAATGTTCTAATATATCTTTGTACCACATTTCGGCATACCTCAACTTCGGAAGACCCGAGAATCTGCCGAAGAAGATCCAATTTATTGATGTCCGCTGCTGTCGACCCCGCAGGCGGTGCTTTGTCCATGGATTTCATGGACAGCGTCCTGGCGCGGCCCTTCACGGCGGAGGACATTTTTAGAGGGGTTTATGCCGGTTTCTGGCGGGGTAGCGGGGTAGCGGGGTAGTGGGGTAGGGATGAGCTGAGATCCAGGGGATACCACGGGGAATATAGTGCTTCAGGGCCAATACAGAGAGTGGGGGATATGAGGGGTTGAATAGGGTATATTAGAGGCGCTTTTGTAGTTGTGGGGCGGTGAATTGGTTGAATATGGAGGAATTATGTAGCGAAAAGCGGGACGGAGGATCTCGGGGTTCGGCAACGGAGTTCGGGGAGTCGGTGAGATGGATTGTTTTTAGATGACGTAATCGGGATTAGGTATTTAAAATAAGATTATGTAATCGGGATTGGTGGAATATGATTATGTAATCGGGTAATATTCATTCGGGTCGGCTCGGATCGGATCGGATCGGCTCGGGTCGGATGGACCGGGTCAATTCGGTTCCCTTCGGTCGGGTCGGGTCGGTTCGTATGAGGTCGACTCACTTCGGCTCACTTCGGCTCACTTCGGCTCACTTCGGCTCACTTCGGCTCACTTCGGCTCACTTCGGCTCACTTCGGCTCGTCTCAAATATATCATAAACTGCTTTTATTCACATACTCCGCACAGTATTTATATATGTAAATGCGTATTTCTACTCATTTCCAATCATTTCCAATCATCGCAGAGCACTAAACCCTCAGATGCATCGCCATATAGAATCTACTAACGATCCCCTCCATTACTCCTCCACTGGCTTCCCGCCCTTTTGCTTAGATCCTCTGCTCATCAGGAATATCACAGAGACGTGCCAGACAGCCCGCAATCTGTAACTGCGTCGATACTCCTTCTAATACTCTCATGTGCGTGAATCCTATCTCCTTTATATACTCCAGCCTCGTAGATTCCCGTAAACTGTCCATAGTCTTTGTTACCCTGAAAGCAGTGGTTATAATATCAATAGCACTGTACCCTTTGTCCCATAAAAACGCCAGCTTGTCCAGCGCATCGTCGATCTTCTGCTGGTGGCACAGTTCAATCATCTCTCTCACTACCAAAGGATGCGGCGAATCGACTATTTTAAACACGTTATCCCCATTTACTAATCCATACCCTGCTACAGTACTCTGCAGATTATTGATAGCCTGCCGCATGTCGCCCTCGGCAGTGAATATCAGGGCGCTCAGCCCGTCTTCAGTGTACTTTACATCCTCCATCTTGATAATCTCCAGTAATCTCTTCAATACTTGCTCGTCAGTCAACCTGCCGTACCTTAGAATAGCACACCGAGACTGCAGAGGCTCGATGATCTTGTTTGACTGGTTACAGGCAAATGCAAACCGCGTCGTGTTGGAGTAAATCTCCATAATTCTTCTCAGGGCTTGCTGAGCTCCGGGGGTCATTGAGTCTGCTTCATCGAGAATAATGATCTTATGTCTGCCTGGAGGCAGCAGAACTTTCTTCTGGGCAAAGGACTTTATCCTGTTTCGTACTACTTCGATTCCACGATCGTCTGACGCGTTTAATTCGAGTACAGCATCGTGATAGGCTTTCCCTAGTAGTTCGCGTGCTAAGCAGTGTACTGACGTAGTTTTACCGATCCCTGGGAGGCCCTGGAAAGACGTGTTAGCATCTGGAGTGTTTTAGGGTGATTTAGGGTGTTGTAGAATGATTATAGAGTAATTTGGGGGTCGATTTTCGGGGTTTAGGAGCCCAGAGATTGAGATAGTATATACTTACTGAAATGATCATATGAGGCATATTACCATCTTGTGCTATTAATTGGAGACGTTCCACGGTATCTTCGTTACCTACAATATCCTTAAGCAGGTGTGGACGGTATTTTTCAACCCTGGAGGTGTTAGATAGTGATTTGGGGGATATAAATCGGAAAAGAGAGAGTATAGATGTATTTCTTAGTACTTACCATGGAAGTTCCAGTTTCCTGTCAGGGTTCGGTTTGAGAGGCGCAGAACCTGACATTGTGTAGTGGTGGATATGCAGAGATATTAAGCAGATATATAGAGGTTTGAAAGGTGTTTTAGACAGGAGAAAAGAGCATAGATGGGATGGTAATTGAATGGTAAATTCATCGGTGTGAGAGACGCGTTTTTTCGTGATGTGAAAAATTTAGAGTTTCGGGATTATGCGCGATACGCGAGGTGTGCAGGATGTTGCAGTACCTTGCAGAAGTTTGGAAAGTCTAAATGTAATCCAAACTTTAATACTTAAATAGGTAAACTGTTTCTTATAATTAACAATCATATAAAAAGTCTTATTCGGCATCTTTATGACTCTATCTCTTTTATATAACTTATATATATATATATATAATTACAATATATTTTGAAAACAGAGGTTTCTTCTATTTCTAAATATTGGTACTTAGATTACTTACAAAGATTGCAGGCTTTAGGTTCCTAGTGTCTTTCAACATACCTTGCAGGGAGTTGCATGTGTGTGCAGATTTCTGCAGAATTGTGCATGTTCTTGCATGTTCTTGCATATTCATGTTCGGAGTTTGAAGTCCCGCTCGGCTCGGATCAATTTCGGCATGTAAATACCGCTTCCTGCTTCTGTTGCTTTCACTGGATGACATCTCCGGTGTTTCCTGTCAATTCTTTCGACTACATTGGCCCAAAAATCCTACAAATAATGAACATCTCTTCTATGCATACTACTCTATGAACTTCTTCTCCAGATCAAAACTCCCCATCCAGGCCTGAGTTCTTTTCTCAAACTTCAGCCGGCTTTTCTGTACTCTCTGCCGACCCTTCCACCTGTTTCTTCTCCTCTGTTACCTTCCCAGCCGTCACAGTCTCCGCAGAATCACTCTCCCCGCTTTCGTCTTCACTGCCACTCCCTGCCCCACTCTGACTGGAATTCTCCAGCAATTTCCGCGGCGGGAGCACATTTTCAAATGCCTGTTTCCAGTCTTTTGTGCTAAACCACTGTAGAAGTATCTCAAACACGTGATTCGTCGTGAGCACTCTTCTACCAGCGATTGAAATGTACTTATCAATAGGCAGACGCCCTGTTTTGATCCCTGCAGCTTCTGCCTTGTTTTTACACAGATTTTTGTATCTCCCCTTGTCCACAATGCCGCCAATGACGTATGTGAATCCAGATTCCAGGGTTTCAATCACGTTATCCGAGTCGGAAGACAAGTAAACCCATTTAGCCCTTTCTTCTGGTTCTTCCGGTACAGAGCCGAGGAAATCTTCAGGGGAAAAAGTTATATGTTTCCACTTCAAATGCTGGTTCCGCAATCCGACTGTAAACCTCTCGTATAGCAGTTTATTGAAAGACGTGACGTGGAGATCCACAGCGTATTTCCCTCGTTTGTTCTCTGAGTAGCTTCGCACTATTTGCACAGAGAGCGAGACGCGTTCCTGGGGTTGTTAGTAAGAGATCTGGGGCTCAGTAGGGATGTTTAAAAAGTGCATAGAAAGGTCTGAGTTAGGAAATAAGACCTAACATACTCCCTAACAGAATATAATATAACCTAACATAATCTAACATAATCTAACATAACCTAACATAACCTAACAAAACCCAACCTAACACAACCTAACAACACCCTACAACACCACACAACCTAACAAACGACCACACATACTTTGTCTGACATCAAATCATCAAATCCGCAGTCAATTATCACTTTAACTGGCAGATTTATAGGCGGAGGTCTCTCCTCAGCTGGAGGTATCACAGTATCAGGATCGATTCCCTGCTCGAGCAGCTTCTGCTTTTCTTCTGCCAGCTGCTTTTTCCGATCAGCTTTCAGCTTTTTCCGTCTTTCCCGCTTTTCTTTCGCCCATTGAGCTTTGCTCTCCTCAAATCGCTGCTTCCTAAGGAGTCGTTTATATGCAGATTTCGTCATCCCCTCCGGGACCACCAGTTTCCCGTTCACCCGCACGGGGTTGTATTTTGGTTTCGCCGGCCCTGGGGCGTCTGTGGCTGTCGTAGGGGACGCTGGGGGCTGAATAGCTTCCTCGGAAGTGGCCTGGGGCCGAGTCATCGGGACATCCGTGTCGGAATTCGGGGCGGACGCCGCGCTGGGAGCGGCAGTGGTGGGATTTTCGGCTTCCATAGTATCTTTGTACTGCTAACTGTTGAGTTTGAAGTGCGGATATGTCATTAATCATCCCGTAGAGTGGAATATTTCATTGAATATCTGCCCGTCTCACCGTTTGAATAATTTTCATTCTGTCCCATTTCCGGGCCCGACGGAATTGGAAGGAATCTCGGGCAGAATATATGTTTACGTCATCGCTTAATTTTATTTCCTGTCCCGGACGCTTTTACCTTTTAGGTAATTTCTCCACCTAACAAACCGGACAGTCAATGCCCATCGACGGGTGTCCCGAGGACCTTAAAGCAGATTTTCAGTCATTCTCGAAGATATCTTTTGACGTATTCAGAGTGAAAAATACGGTAATTCTGTCCATTTCCTCTCTTTAAAGGTGCTATACTGTTTATATTTCCACTCTTTCCACTGCTTGTACTCAGCGTACTCCGTTTTGCCCCGCTTTCCCCCTCTTTCCCCCGCTTTCCGCCCTTTAGAAGCTTCCGTCGCTGGTGTCTCCCTCGGCTCGGCTCGGCTTATCCGACTGTTTCCTCGGCTCCGTGTATATTCCGGCCCGACGCCTATTACAGTATACAACATGGCACCTCCTCCGCCTCTTATTATCGACTCGAAAGCCGTTAGTGGTATCACAGGGTAAGCTGCGCTGAATATCTGGAAGTGTGTAGAAAGTAGTAGATTTATATTTATTTCTAACTATTCTATTCAGATCTATTTCTATAGCCTGTTGGATTATCGTATTCGCACCTCAGTTATATGAAAATGTATGAATAGAATGTTCGCTCAAATGACTCAGGACTCCACTAATACGCCCAGTTCCGCCGCGGGAGTGCCGAGGGCCTCTCACTGTCGTTTGTCGTACTTTGGTTAGCTGGAGATGTGTTTAACGTGCTAGGGTGTATTCTGCAAGGTGTGCTGCCTACGATGGTGAGTATTGAAGCTATTTGGGGTTTTATTAAGCTGGGATTTGATTTATACATGGAAGGATGTCCAAAGGGTGTTAATTCTAACTATTCTAGATGATTCTCGCACTATATTATACACTAGCTGATGTTGTATTACTCTATCAATGCTTAGCTTACGGCCATAAAGAGAAAGTGGATGCTGTGCATTTGAATCCTGCGACTCCTTTGAATGAGGACGTTCTAGAGGAAGTTTTAGACGGTGAAGAAGACGAGGAATCGTTGCAAGTGTTGCCGATGCCGAAATGGAAGATTTGTAAGTATCAGAGGTGTTCAGATAGGAGTAGAAATGAGGAGAAATGAGTAGAAATAAGCAGGGAAAAGGAAGGATTAAATCTGACTCGGGGCTGAAGGGCTGCTTATCCGATATTTGATTACGTGATCGCTTTTTTCTTGAAAATGCCGAGTTCGGAGCTCGGAGTTCGGCGTTTGAGAGGAGACGCGAAGTCGAGTCGTGGGAGTCGAAGCCGAACGGAAGCCGAGCGGAAAGCTGATAATTGGGATAGATGAGGGGGAAAAGTCAATATAAAGAGGGTTACTGATGCTGAAGATTGGATTTGGAAACTTCGGTTATTGAGAAGTTTGTGCTTTTCTGCGTTTTGGACTGCGGAAGGTCCGTCGGAAGCATGCCGAATCTGTCGGAATTTCGCGGAATTTGCCGAATGACGGCATTTTATGGTCAGAAACGGGACTTTTGGCATTGAACCGGGAATCGGATAAATGACGGAAGGACGGAAGGACGGAAGGACGGAAGGACGGAAGGACGGAAGGACGGATGGACGGATGGACGGAAGGACGGAATAAAGGAATGACGGAAGGACGGAATAAAGGAATGACGGGAAGATAGCGGATTTTCAGGTTACTCAAGCTGACAGACAATTGAGTATTTCCATCTATTTTTTCTCCTATTGATTTCCTCTGTTTCTTCCGTTTCTTCCGTTTCTTCCGTTTCTTCCGTTTCTTCCGTTTTTTCCATTTCCTCTCCAGAAATTTCTGCTCCCAAATTTCACCCCTTTTCCCCCAGTTCCTTCATTCTCCAGCTCTTCCATATTTCCCTTGTACTTCTCCTTATATAATCCTTCTACTCCCCCACCTCTCACTTCCTATACTAACATCTCAGACCTGTACAACGCTTTAATGGTGCTGTTAGTCGTAGTCGCAGGAGTCCTCGGATGGTACATTTCATCCGGCAGTTCTAGCGATTCCCCTGATGTTCCTGATATCCCTGATACTGGGGATGAACTTTCGCTGGATCCTGTGGGGCAGATCTTTGGCTGGCTGTGTGCTTTCCTGTATTTGGGATCGCGGGTTCCTCAGATATGGCTGAACTACAAGAGGAGATCCTGTGAAGGGATCAGCTTCCTGTTTTTCCTGTTTGCTTGTCTGGGGAATCTGACATATGTAGTGTCTATTATGTCTTGGAGTTTGGATCCTCTGTATTTGTTAGTGAATGCCAGTTGGCTGGCTGGAAGTACGGGGACTTTGCTGTTGGATTTTGTAATATTTGTGCAGTTTTGGCTGTATGACGAGTCGGAATATGATGAATATGAGCCGATAGATGATTGAGGGATAGAAAGGAGGAAACGAAGGGAGAAAGGAGGAAAAGAAAGGAAAAGAAAGGAAAAGAAAAGAAAGGAAATGAAATGAGTGATTTTGGAGTTGTTTAAGTAGAATTCAAGGCAGATGTTGTTGACGGATTGTTACTTCTTTTTATTATTATTGGAGGAATGGAAATGTGGGAATGTATAAGTTGATGTTTATGAAGATGTTAATAGAATGGCTGACGCAGAGAATGGAGATTTGAAGATGGGAATATAGTAAGAAAGACAGGGTAGGAGGAGGTTATGATTACTTGCAGACTATGGCTGCATTTACATAGGAAGTATTTCTGTATTTCTGTAGAGAATAATCTACTCAGATTGGTCATAGAGATAAACAATGAGTTGAAATGTGTATTATGAGATGTACAGAGTAATGTGTGGACTATAGGCGATTCTGAGGGAATGAGGGAGTTGAAAGGTATTGGAAATTAGGGAATTAGAGGAAATGGAAGGTGACGAGAGGAAATTAAAGGAAATTAAAGGAAATTAAAGGAAATGGAATGAATGAAAGGAAATGAAAGGAAATGGAATGAAAGGAAATTAAAGGAAAGGAAATTAAAGGAAATGGAAAAAATTAAAGGATATTCAAGGAAATTAGAGTGACTTAAGGGATATTCGATGGAATTAAATGACATCCAAGAGAATTAATGGTTTATTTAATGGAGATGTGGGAAAATAGAGGGAACTCAACCGAATTAGAGGGAACGAAAGGATAGTTAATGGAATAGGAGGCATATTCGATGGAATAAGAAGCATATTCAAGGAATCTCAAGTAAACTCAAGGAATATTGAACATTCTTCAACCTCTAGAAGAAGTTGATCCCTGTTTTATCCTACACATTTCCTGGAATACTGAGAAATTTAACCATTAAAGCAGGCTGGAGGAATCAGAGATTAGAAGAATGATTAATGGAATTACAGCTGAAAGAAACACACCTTGAATAACAAATTACAACTGACAATTCTCAATTTTCAACTCTTTTTCAGTTATTTGAAGATTCTATTCTATCAATGAACCTATACAGTATATTTACTATTAACTGCTGCTCAATTCTATGAAATTTATTCATATTTCACTTCTATCAGCTCTCTTCTCTCACTTTCTTGGGCATTTCTGGTTCTTCAGTGAAGATATTTGAACGTTGATGACGATTTTCTCTCACCAGAAGCTTCTCTGCCGTTTGGAAATTCTTGAAATTCCAGCTTCTTATAGGGAAGACAAGAGGAATAAATGGAATTTGGATTTTTCTCTGAGTTTCCTCAGCTCAAAAGCGGAATCTAAAGGGAAATTATATTCATTATTCCTGAGACTCTCTGAAGTTTCAACACCATAAATTCTTCTACTAATCCTACTAACAATATAGGAGTGAATTTCGCATTCTCTTCCTATTGCAAATCATAGAGGGAATACCACTTCTAAAGGAACTCTTAAAACAATACGAAGGACGTATAAATCTGAGAAGGAGTACTTTAAAAAGAACCTGCAATGACTACAGCAATGTGTCTAATCAGTTGAACACCAAATACACAATTTGGCCGAGATTCTTCAGCTATAAAGGCAGTCATAGGTGAAGACGCTTTATAAAGTCTGAGAAGACTTTCATCCCTCAGAGTGCTCAGGAAAGCAGAAAAACAGTCTTTAAATTATCCTCATTCTGAAGTTCTCTATTATCAGCGCACTACTGGCCATACAAAGTCTTCCTGGCTTCTCTCCGCCTCCATATTCTGCTGCTGAGCCGACTGCGCTTCTTCTGCCGCAGAAAATCGTTCCAGTATGCCGAGGATCCGCTTCAGTAACCTATAAATCCTTCTGTTCCCTTGCTGCGCCACATTTCGCATAGGCCGAATAGCGGAAATATAGTGAAGTCGGATGTCCTGGTTTTCAATTGCCGTCAGCCCGTTGTATTTAATTTGCCGGGAATGAAAGGCCGAGTTCGGTTGTTCGGCAATTGCTGGTAGTTCGGCCCGGGAAGGTGCCGATGAGTGACAGAATAAAAAAACAGCCGAGAGTTCCGCTCGGGATTTTGGCTCGGCAGAATACTGGGAACTAAGGGAACTAAGGGAACTAAGGGAACTAAGGGAACTGAAGGAACTAAATTGTCTGAACTGTGAGCAATTCCCTCAATTTCGGCCAAGTAATTCTCGGGCTTTTTTGACCAGCACAGAAGGGCCAAATTTACCAAGCGGGAACTCCTTGAAGCTGAAGGCTTCGTTATCATTTTTATGAGGACCTTTCTTGCTCCTTGGTGTGCGTTTATTGGTATTGATAAGGTGTATTTGCATTGCAAGGCTTTAAAACTAGAGAAGTATGATAGGATAGGATAGGATAGGATAGGATAGGATAGGATAGGATAGGATAAAAGGATACTAGATCTAGTAGAAACTACAGAAACCTACTAGAAATTATAGAAACCTATTAAAAACCTACATATCTACTATAATAAATCTGAATTATCATACAATTATTCACTGATACTTCAATAGAATGCAATCGTTGTCAATCTCTTCAGATTCTCCAGAAAACCCACATTTATTGCTATCAAAAAGACAGTAAGAAGGAAAAGGCAGCCGTCAAAAGTCCATAGCAGAATATACATGACGATAATAGCCAGAATACTGTGAAAAAAAAATCGTTTATAGAATTCTGAGTACTCTTATTCAGTCAGATATTTATTCTGGATTCTTCGAACCTCTAGATACTTCTACTAAAGCATTTTCTTTAATTTTCCTACTAAAGACTGTTTTTTAATCATCTAGAAATAGGATTTTCTTCAGTTATCTAAGGAAATCGTAAGGAAAGTCTGAGAAGTTTTTGAAAAGTTACGAATATTAAAAGATCTTCGCTCGTATTCAGAAGAGAGAGATAGCAATGATATTCTGCAAGGAAACTCCTGTTTAAACTGCTTTAATCTCCATATTCTACAATTTTATTTATTTTATTTATTTATTCATTTTATTCATTTTATTCATTTTATTCATTTTATTCATTTTATTCATTTTATTCATTTTATTCATTTTATTCATTTTATTCATTTTATTGAATTCTTTTGAAATCGGCTAGACATTTTCTTTCCCTATTTCCATGAAAATGCTTATAATGAATTATCTTTAACTGTAGAATGTTCAATTATTTTATTCTCTATTCTATATATATTCTATATATATTCTATTCTATATTCTATTCTCTACTCTATTCTATTCTCTACTCTATCCTATTCTTTATTCTATTCCCTCAATCTTCTACTCCATTGCTCTCTATTTTCATGTTTTTTATAATAAAATAGTCTTAACTGTAGAATACTATAATTCCCAAATCTATACGATATTCCTTTAATCCTGTATTCTATTCTTCGAATTCTCTACTCTATTCTATTCCACTAATTCTATTCCTTTGATCCTCTAATTCTCTCTTCTGTTCCTCTATTCTTCTACTCCTCTAAGTCTCTATTCTGTTCATTTATTCCCCGAATCCTCTATTCTATTCTTCTATTCTATTCTTCTATTCTATTCTTCTATTCTCTTCCTTTAATCCTATAATTCTCTATTCTCTTCTCCATTTCTCTACTCTATTCCTCTACTCTATTCCTCCATTATATTCCATATCTTCTATTCCACTACTTCTCTACTCCTCTATTCCTCTCCTCCTCCTCCTCTATTCTATCCTCTCCTCTCCTCCTACTCCTCCTTTCTATCCTATCATTTCCTCCTCTCCTCATTTCCTCCTTTCCACCCAAATCTCCTCCTCTCCTCTCCTCCTCTTACAACTCACTTCAAATCAATTAAATCTCAAATTCTTCCTTATCTAACTACTTACTCTCCTTACTACCAGCCTAAAAAGCCAAATCAGGAGCAAAATGTGCCCCATATCGATGCCCAGCTACTTTAAACCCTGCCATAATCTCATCTACAGCATTCAATTCCTCCTCAGTCAATTCAATATCCCCAGCTGCTACATTTTCAAGCAATCTTCCCGCTGATGTACAACCAGGAATAGGAATAATAGCAGGCATTTTATACTTATACCGAGGGCTATCAGCCGGACTTTTCTCCGAAAACGATAAAACCCAAGCAATAGCAAATTGACCCGGTGTTACCCCTCTTTTCTCAGCCAATTCTTTAATTTTCTCCACCAATTTCAAGTTATTCTTAAAATTCTCCGGGAGAAATCGATCTAAATGCCTCCGTATATCCCCCTCGGGTAAATCTTCCGGTTTCGTGATTTGCCCAGTGAGAAATCCTCTTCCCAGCGGAGAATATGCGATAATGGGAATCTCCAATTCTCCGCAAGTTTCCATAATCCCGTTATTCAGAATTTCCGCTGACCAGAGCGAAAATTCAATTTCCACCGCAGAAATCTTCGCTACAGCCGCTGCTCGGCGAATTTCTTCCGCTGCAGCTTCCGAAAGAGAAATACTATCATAAAGTCCGTCGTGAGCCATATTTTTCAGTCTTAAAATCACATCTTCCGTAGCAAAAGTCCGATCAAGCCGAGCCGGCTCAAACATATCCAAATGTTTCCCGCTGGGTTCCAGCAGGGATCGGATGTTATTTACGGATTTAAGCAGAGATTCCGTGCTTCCTTCCGGTTGCAGAGTTTCCAGATTTGCTCCTCCTTTAATACTGAGGAATACTTGATCTTTAGCCTGGGGGAAAGCGGAGAAATAACGATTTAGCAGTTCGATATTGGCAGTTTTGTTTGTTTGGCCGTAGAATTCTCCGCCATTGAAGAAATTACATCCCTTTTCCAGTGCCGTGTTGAATAATTCGAAGGCCTGGTCGTCAGGGGTTTGCTGGGGTCTCCAGGTGAGTCCCATAAGGCCGAGGCCGATGCGGCCTACCTGGCGTTTTGATCCGTCGTGGAGGGTAATTGTGGGCATTTTATAGGAAATAGTGGGGGATAGTAGTAATAGTAGTAATAGTAGTAATAGTAATAGTAGTAATAGTAGGAGTTTTTCTATAACCGGATTAATCTACTAAGTATACTCGGAATAATTAAAAGTATACACGGGCTATATACGGGTGGAATATCCGGGGAATATCCGAGGGAATATACACTGTTTATATACTTTTTATTCTATCCCCTGAATTCCCAGGGCTTTCCGGCTTGGTTGGCTATGAAATATATCGATTATATTCAATATATCGAGCCTCGGAGAATCCGCCAATCGGATAGCGCAGTTAAGGCCATCGGATAAACTTGATTGCATTTTTGTAACACTTTTTCGGAGATATTTTCAATTTGTACTACGGAGGATTCGGCGATAAGCGAATTTTTCCGATAGTAATCAGGAAAATCCGGGTGCACGTGACGCGGGGCCGACGGAACGGTGACGTAAAAGCGGGGCAGAGAAGCGGGAGAAGGGGAAACGGGGAAATTGCAGTGCGGTTTTCCTGGAATTTGGTACCTTTGCGGGTATATAGAATGTTTTAGATTGTTGTGTTTCCGTTAAATCCGGGTTTTTTTTTGTTTTTTCTTGGATTATTCAATCGTGTTTGTGTTTTTGTAATAACCGCGTTTGTGGTGGTAAGGATTAATTTATCTCCGAGAGTATAGTTTCCGAAATATTGGGGATTGCGGAGACTTTGGCGGGATGATATCTTCTCCGGTTTACAAACACGAATTTTAAATTTCGTGATGCGACGCGAAGTTTACGCGTATCAAGTGAAATTTCTATTGCCATTTGGTACATTAATTTCTATTACTTTTCTACTAGTTTTCTAGTTTTCACGAATTTTAAACGGTTTTACTATTGCGGGAGTTGTTATTAAACATATTTGTGCTTGTGGTTGTTATATTTGTGGTGCCGATAAAGAATTTCTTGACTTTTTGTGACAAATTCTTACTCTAACCGTGTTTGTGGCAATTCTGCTCCACTCTAATCTAACGTGTTTGTGGCTCCGCTTAATTCCGCCTCAAACCCGCTTCCCCCGCTATGTCCACAAAACAAGACTCTACATTCTCCGACAAAGGAGAAGAAACAGGATTCATCAAATTCTTTCAATCCTTACCGGAAAAACCCGATTCCGTTATCCGCATTTTCCACCGTAATGATTTCTACACTTGTCACGGTTCTGATGCCGTGTTTGTGGCAGAAAATATTTACAAAACCTTATCCGCACTAAAAACTATCGGACACGGATCTTCCGCTATTCAATCCGTCTCTTTATCCGAAGCCGTCTTCCAACAATTACTCCGTTTCTGCCTTCTGGACAACGGATACAAAATCGAAATATACGGCAATAACGCCGCTAACGGACGCAATGACTGGCACCTACAAAAAAACGCGTCTCCTGGTAATTTAGACGCGGTTGAAGATCTTATAACGTGTAATATTGAAGCGGCCCCGGTTGTCCTGTCCGTAAAGCTGTCCCGGAGTTCGGAAGGACAAATAGTCGGCGCTTGCTATATAGATTCTACGCTTCGGACAATTGGACTTGCCGAGTTTATTGATGACGATTTATTTTCTAATTTTGAGTCACTGCTTATCCAGCTTGGGGTTCGGGAATGTTTAATTCCTGCCGAAAGTTCGGGAGATAAGCGGGTTGCTGTCCGGAAGCTTTCCGAGGTGGCGGACAGATGCGGAGTTGTGCTGTCCGAAACCCGGACAGCCGACTTTGTGTCACGTGACATTGACCAGGATTTGTCACGATTATTAGGCAGTAATGACATGACTGACATGACTGACACGACAGTTTCTCCGTTAGTTGCCGCCGGCGTTTCGGCAAACTCTACCGCGTTGTCCGCAGCGGCTGCACTCATTAAATACATGAATCTGCTTCGGGACTCGGCGAATTTCGGACAGTTTCGGCTTAAATCCCACTCTTTACAGCAATATATGCGGTTGGACGCGGCAGCTTTAAAAGCTTTGAATCTCCTCCCGAGTCCTCGGGACGGGAACCGGACAATGAGCCTATTTGGACTGTTAAATAAGTGTAAAACGGCCGCGGGGGTTCGGCTGTTGTCCCAATGGCTCAAACAGCCGTTATTGGACGTTTCGGCTATTCGAACGCGTCATGAACTTGTAAACGTGTTTGTGGATAATATTGAATTACTTCAAAGTGTACAAACAATTTTATCCGCTGTCCCGGACATCATTCGGCTGTCCCGTAAGCTAGCTAAAAAAATTGCTACTTTAGAAGACGTTGTCCGGTTGTATCAACTGTGTGTCCGGCTGCCCGATCTGGAAACTGTCCTGGACGCGTCCGAATCCGACGCCACAGTCCGAACCGCGTTAGCCACAGCTTTTACCGAAACTGTGGCGCAGTGCCGAACTAATTTATCCAAATTCGAACAATTAGTGGAAACTACAGTAGATTTACACGCTTTAGACCGCCACGAATTCCTTATTCGGGCCGATTTCGACCAACAATTGAAAACTCTTGCCGAAAATACCACAAAAATTAGAAACGGAATTGCCGAAATCCACTTAGAAACCGCCCAAGACCTCAAAATGGACGCGGAACGGAAACTTAAACTGGAAAGACACCACATACACGGATTTTGTCTCCGATTGACTCGGACAGACGCCGGGACACTCCGAGGCCGGCCGAAATACTTGGAACTGTCCACTGTGAAAGCCGGGGTGTTTTTCACCACAAAAGAACTCCGAGCTCATTCTCGGAGTTTTGAGGAACTTTCCGATGAATATTCCCGAGTTCAGGCGGCTTTAGTTAAAGAGATTGTGGATATTTCGGCAACTTATTGTCCAGTTTTAGAGAAATTGTCACAAACGCTTGCCGAATTGGACGTTTTAGTGGCGTTTGCTCATGTGGCAGTGCATGCGCCACAGCAGTATATTAAACCGGTAATGATTGAGGAGGCGCAGCAGAAATGTGGAGAAGATCGCCAAATAAAGTTAAGCGCCGCGCGTCATCCCTGCATGGAGGTGCAGGACGACATGCAATTTATCGCAAACGATTATCACCTTACCGGACAATCAGGAAATTTCCTCATTATTACCGGACCGAATATGGGCGGGAAATCAACGTACATCCGACAACTGGGAGTTATTATATTAATGGCACAAATAGGATGTTTTGTACCAGCCGAAAATGCCGAAATATCCGTTTGTGACAGCATTTTAGCCCGAGTTGGAGCTAGCGATTCCCAATTAAGAGGATTATCCACTTTTATGTCCGAAATGGTGGAAACATGTAACATTTTAAGAGCCGCTACAAGCCGAAGTCTTATTATTATCGACGAATTAGGAAGGGGAACTTCCACTTTCGACGGATTCGGCTTAGCTTGGGCCATTTCGGAACATATAGTTTCCCGAATAGGATGTTTCGGAGTTTTCGCCACACATTTCCATGAATTGACGGGATTAGCGAAAAAATATCCCCAAGTTCGGAATTTACATGTTGTGGCGCATGTTGAAGATGTGGCTGAAACCGGAAAAGATGGCGGAAGCGGGAACGGAAATAATACCCGCGAAACCGGAAACGATATCACCTTACTATACAAAGTTGAAGAAGGAATATCGGATCAATCTTTCGGTATTCACGTGGCTGAAGTAGTTAAATTCCCACAGAAAGTAATCAACATGGCAAAACGGAAAACGGAAGAATTAGAAGCGTATAATAATGATGACGGCGGGGTTCGGAAACGAAGGGAGATGCAAAGTGCCGCAGGGAGTGTGAAAGTTTTACTGAAGCAATGGGCTAAAACTGTGAATCCGGAAGAGATGAGCAGTGCGGAAATGATTGGCAAATTGCGGGAATTATTTTGGGATGAATCAGATGAATTAAAAGAGGAATTAAAGGCCAATGAGTTCCTGCAGAAGATGTTGGAGTTGTGAAGGAATAGGAAAACGCGGGGAAATGAGGGGTTTTCTCGGGAAATTGAGGAAGCAGGTGGCGATGGGGTGTTGAGAGGGTCTGAATGGTTGTTATGGTGAGTTTTCTGGGCTGGAAAAGCCGCGTTTAAAGGGTGAAAAATTGGGATTTCGGTGAAAATGATGATAATGGGTTAGTTGATTAGGTGATCGGATAATAGTGGATATTATGATCACGTAATCGGATATAGTCTTACGGTAGGGGATGCGTGAATTTGAGTAGATTTTCCTTTGACCGCGTGGCGAAAAACAGTTAGTAGATATTTCGGGTTTGGGTAGTTTAACTCTAGGAATAAATAAAGAGAGATATCTGGTTTCGCTCGTAGAAAGGCTTGTAGTTGCGTTGCGTAGCTACTTTCCCGCTAAGAATCAGGGCAGGAGGCCACCAGTGTCTAAAATGATATTTCTCTATCAATTCTAAGATTGTTTAAAGACTCCTGATGTAATATTGGGCAAGTTCACGGCCGTCTGCGAACCGTTTCGCCGATTTTTTCAGTGCTCACTGCAAAGATACTTTTCAGATTACGTAATCACATAACATCACGTCTCATTGCGATTTGCACCGGCCCGGCTAATTTCTCCTTTCAACGCCACAAACCGCTCATCACAGTTTCCATCCTTAAAATAAAAGCATACACCACCCATATACTCTCCTTTTCAACCCTTCTACACCCTCAATACCCCCCTATTCAACGCCAAACCTCCCACGCTTTTCTCCCCACACTTTCCCACACTTCGCGTCTCCTCTCGTGCACATTTCCAGATTCGGCCCAAAATGGCGTCATAAAACGTCAAACTGGAAACTCCGATCCTCAATAGATAAGCGATCGGACGCACATCCGGCATTCAAATCAATCCCGAACGTACATAGAACGTCATAGAAATGCAATTGTCATACCGGTATTGCATAGTAGTAGCGTAAATACCCCGCTTGTTAGGCTAAAACCTCCTACTATCTTCATGCACCTCGGCGGCCTTATGCATACTCCTGCATGACAGCCCCTGTCCGAACTCCCGTGGCCGAACTCCGCCCGTTCCGCCCTCGGAACGCCTCCTTCCGCTCGGATCTCCGGACATTTGAACCGTTTCTAACCGGCAATCGGGCCATACGGAACCGTTACTGATTACGGAGAATTGACAGGTTTGAAGATGCTATATTACGTAAATTCCTTACTATGTTCAGGGTATCAGAATGCTTAGAGCTTCTGTATTAAGTACGGCGCACCGTACTGAAAGTATTGAAAGGCCGAAAGTACTGAAAGCGGGGCAGGGCATCAGTGGTTTCGAGTATCCCGAGATTTATATATAAAGTACCTAATTTCTTATCCACAAACGCGTTATAATTAATCCGTTAAATTTACCACAAACACGTTAAATGACTCCGATTTCATTATCACGCGTTTTAACACTTTCTCTTACCCCGAAATTAACCCGATTTCGCCCGTTTTCTACAATGGAAGGCCACTATATTACACTAAACACCGGAGCCCGAATCCCGCAACTCGGCCTCGGAACCGTCGGTGATACCACAAACTCATTGGAAGACGCAATTGTATACGCAGTTTTAGAAGCCGGTTATCGGCATATTGATACCGCTTTCTACTATAGAAACGAAGCCACTATCGGCAAAGCTTTAAAACGTATATTTGACTCAGGGAAAATAACCCGAAATGATTTATTTATTACTACAAAAGTATGGCCAACTCACTGGAACCATGTAGCCCATTCTGTAGACGTTTCCCTGGAATTAATGGGGCTGGAATACGTTGATCTGCTCCTGGTTCATTGGCCTGTCTGTTTAGAGTATTTAGATGATGAAAAATTAGATCCCGAGTCAGGAAATCCGTGGCGGAAGGACCCTAACGGCGATTTTATCACATTCTACAAATCTGTGGAAGCCGAGCTCGGCAAAGGCCGAACAAAAGCCGTTGGGGTGTCTAATTTTAGTGTCCCATATTTGGAAAAATTACTGAAAGCGGTAGAAACGGTCCCGGCAATGAATCAGATTGAATTGCATCCGCAGCTTCCGTCCGGGGAATTGCTTGAGTACTGCCGGAAGCACGGGATTGCCGTTACCGCATATTCTCCGTTTGGTGGCGGTCCGTTGGGGGCGCCGATACTGCGCCACCCGAAGATTGTGGCGATGGCTGAAAAGTATAAATGTTCCCCCGGATCTATTGCTGTGAACTATCACGTTTGCCAGGGCAGAGCGGTGATTCCGAAATCGGTGAATCCCGAGAGAATCCGGAACAATGCCGAGTTTATTGATATTTCTCCCGAGGATTTAGCGGAACTGGAAAAAATCGGCTTAGAAGATCCCCATAGATATATCAAGACGGAGTTAGGTCTTGATTTAAAATTGCCGTTTTGGGAACCGAAGATATTTCCCTAATGGGACAGAAATGTTAGGTTGCTCAGATTGAGAGAGATGAGTTGTCGGGTTTTTTGGGTGAAATGCTGGTGGAATGCGAGTGTAGTTGGCAATGTAGTTTAATTTATTGATCAGATAGTTGGGTAGGGCAGTGTAGATGTTGTATGTGGACAATTTAGGGAAGATTTTGCTTGAAAAGTGGCTGAAATAAGGAGAATTGGCGGTTTGGAGTGCCGGTTTGAACGGAGGATATGATGGGGCACTAATAGTGGGTGTTTATAACGTTATTTGTATCTTTTAGGGGCAGATTTAGTGTAGATAAAGTAATATTTGAGTTGATTCTGTAAGGATAAAAGGAGAATGTTACTGTAGTCCTTACATGTGAAAATGATTATGATTGTATGCACTTTTATGCACAACATGCAGCGTCGGAAGAGAACGGAAAGGTTAATTTGTCGGCCGATAAGATTCTGTAGTGCTAGAATTCGGGATTTATTGATATACGGTGATCCTACATATATCCTTTGATATCCGATATATATCTTCTGGTGTTTAAAAGGTTTCTTTTCGTAGGAACATCGAAATCCCAGTACTTCCAGGGTTGGCGCAAAAAGTCAAAATCGGACTTCATGAACGACAAAAACTTTTTGCAACAAAAAGTACTTTTTGTTTCTGTACATAATGTAGAATTAGGCTATTTCCCTTTTTGGAAACTTT
>JAKTRH010000167.1:0-24562 GCA_030579575.1 Sporopachydermia lactativora
TATACCTGAAATATACTCGGAATGTTGGGAAACCTTACAGATAACTTCGGATAAACGGATATATGCAAGTTTAAGGTCCGTTAAAGTCCGTTTGCAGTCCGGCAATGTCCGTTTACTGCATGCCTGAACTTTCTGACGCACGTCGACCTAAATGCTGCAAGTTCAACATAACCATGCATATATATACAGAAATGAAAACTTAATAAATGAATTTATACTATACAATACTAACACTAACAGGTCAGATTGTGATGCCTGAGCTCTGTGGTCAGCGCCATCACCTCTTTAATAAATTCCGCAACGGGGATCTCACCAGCGTAAGTCAGAGAGTGCAACTCCATCTGAATCTCGCTTTGATCTCGCGGTTTTCCTACGTTCTCTTCCAACCTTTTGAAATTTTCCGCCGGAGTGTCATAAATGTTCACGTAAGCATCAAAGATTTGTGCTACAACGAGAGACATGATGTGGTCGACAGATCCGCGTTCCGCCTCGGTCGACTCCTGGCCTGCTTCAATGACGTGCGCCAACTTGTAATGCGCCAACGTCCGCTTAAACCGTAACGACCATCTTGGCCAGTCCGCCTGGGTATTGAGGATCCCAATAGTCTTAGAATAGTCCTGTTTATAATCAAATAAATCATCCATCTCTGCTGAATTTCCTGTCCGTGTCACCATGTCGATGCTCAGGTCCGTTTACTTAATTACGTTATCTTTAAATATGATAAGATCTCCGGTATTCATAGAATCACATAAGCCTTGTTGAAATCTATATAACTCTTCTATATAACTTATAATAACTAAATAAACAATAAAGAATAACCAAATATTTATAGGAGATCACAATAGACTAGCTAGAATATAATTCTTCACTCTCTATCGTGTGTACTGAACCTGTACCGATCAGCTTTGTCGAAACTCATCGTCCCATATCAGGGATGCGGAGATTCTATATCTCCGACAATTATCCAGTATTTATTTCAGTTTATAAATAAATCTTTGTTGTGTTTAATAAATCTATTCTATATATTGCTTCCCTGTAGTTATGGCGCCTCGCACCAGAAAAGTGATTGCAGAATCTCAACAATGATTTCTAAAACCATTATGGTACTCCCTTTCAGCTGAAAAGGCGTTTCTATCGCTGTCTGAATTCATAACGTTTCTTCTCTGTAATCCTTTCTCCAAAGCTCTCATAGCAGTAACTACCTCATCCAATGAGTAGTCTAACTTTGTTTCAAACTGTTGAATCACCCGAGAATATTCACCCTTTAAACACTGTAAGGCAAAACCAGCTTTGGCTTTCTCATCATACTTCACATTTTGTAGTGTAGATTCATAAAATAGGTCGGTAAGTGTTCCAATGAAGTGATCAACTGTTTCGTTGACGCCGTCAAACTTTAAATTGTGTAGGTCATTCATAATTTCAACATGTTGCCGTTTATAGCCATAAGCTCTCTCAATTAACTCGTAGGCAGTGTAGCAATCATCCGTTTGGAATTCCTTGTTTCGTACAGTTATGGCTATATACCGCAGACAATCTGCATTAGCTACGTCATAGTGCTTCCATCGTTTCTTTAGCTCGTCTGGCGGTACTTTCAGGAAATCTTCAGCCCCTTTTGACTTCAAAATCAGTCTAAAATATCAATCCCAAAAGAAGAAATCTTCCCGAGTTCCCGAAACAGGTAATTCCTTGTTCCCAGAAATCTGTAGGGATGGCGCAGTTACGTATTCTTTGTCTTCATCATTTTTATTGGTTCTTTTGTAAATTTCTGCAATATTATGCAAGTGTATGCGTACCTTACATTGTCTTGCATAAAGTCTTCAGATATTCCCTCTTCTGATTTTTCAAATGAAATCTTTAGATGTACCCCCTAGGAGTTTCTCACCTAAGTCTTCAGATATGCCCCCTAGGAGCACTTAAGCGTTATGACTATTAACTTGTGTGAATGTTCAAATGTTTCTGAATATATTTAAATCGTTCTTTATACCTTCTAGAAGAATTCTGTTGTTGTGTAAATATTCAGGGCTCATAAGCTATTGAACTGTATATGTTGTAAAAACTAAACAATTCTGAGAAGTAATGTAAATAATTCGTGATTCTGAAATATATGTGTAAAATAAACAGAAATGTGCTGAGCACTTCCAAGGTGGAAATTGTTGAGGTAATCATAAATACAACTCGGTTATTATTGTTTCCGTTATATTTTGCTCTGCATCTATATGTCGTTATCTGCAAGAAAGCAGCAACTAGCATAATAGTGCATGATTGTTTTTAGATTAAGATTTTGAAATGAGTTTGAGCTAAACTTTGAGTCAGTTAAGATTGTGCATTACGTACGTGATATAGTTAAGCTCTGAGATTAATAGCGTAAACAAATATTCATTCATTCCTATACATATAAATATTTATTACTCTCATATATAGATTCAAGTTTATTATTATTTTTGATGTGTATTTATGATCACATAATATTTAAGGAAGTCTGAGAAGCCTGGGAGCTGTATTGTTTACGTCATACATATCCGATTCATGAGACGGGAGTTCTGAAGATATAAACGCTCTCTTACGTACAGCGCGACTTAGGTTAAGATTAAGATTAGAATTAAACATTGGGTTTAAGCTAAACGTGCAGGACAAACCTAAGACAAGAGAGACACGGCACCAAGGCCTAAAAGGGAATGGTGGCTTGCTAGTGCTTCAAGACTGAATTCTTCGATACAGAGGACGTCTCCCACGTTGGTATTTTCAACAAATAACCAAAGTAAAGGTAGAAGACAAGGAAAACTTTATTAGACAGCAAAAGATATATAAAGAGAGACGAATCCCCATTTGGAGATTCTATTTCTCAACTACTTATTTACTTATTTTATATAATAAAGCAATTCAACATATACTTACCCTCTAACAATCGTAGGTATATCAACACAATTCTGAAACACAGCTAAAGCGGAAATGATGTTTTTCCTAATGGGAATCCGAGACAATGCATTATAGCCCAAAATCTTTATAAGATTGGCTGCACATCCCTTCAACGTGTGATAAATAGCTGTTTGTAGACTTCTAGTAGGGTGGAAAGGCGGGAATATATTATACTCTACAATAATACTATATAACTTCTAAAAAAAACAATTTACCATCACTTCATAGATGTCAAATACCGGAGACGATTCTGCTGGCCATTCCTTAGAGTAATCCGGGGAGTCCGAGTGATTGGCGTGAATAGAGGTATTAAAAGTTGACATAATCAATAATTTGGTACTTAGCTATTATTCAGTTTTGTGTACATTATCTGCGTAAAAATTCTTGATCTTTTTCTCTTCTCCTATATATCTATACAACTAAATAACGTGCTAACTATTTGTAATTATTCCTGTATTTATAGATATTAGAATAATCGATTGATTGAATAAGAAACAATTATGGAACGTGTCTTATGACAGGTGGTTTGTTTCGTAATTGTTTCCTTTTTAGAATTGTTTTAGGATTGTTTGATACGTTGACACTTCCTCCACATCGCAATGCAACAGATGTGAGCTGTTTAAGAGAAAACTTAGACAAGTGCGGTCCTGTATTATACTACAGTTATCTTCGAACAGTTACTAAGTTTTGTTTTTTCTATATAGCTATATGTGTCTTTGCTCTAACTTGTAGTGATAAGAGAAGAAGTCCGGGAAAGGGCTTCTGAGCTTTTTATATTACAATTGTGTGTATTGTTTGTTTACAAACCACAATTATATTTGTGTAGCTTCTTCATAGTTGCTATTTAGCTACAATACTAGCTGTTTTCTTTCATCTCATCGGATCTATCTGTATCTTCATGCATGACCCGCAGGATCATGCATGACTCTACATATCCATGCATCTGTTTAACTCTAACTTTTACACGGAAAAACCTCAACAGTCGCATGTTGAAAGACAGAAGGCTTTCACGTCTCATCTCGTGAAGGTGGATCTCAGGAAGCTAAATATCTGAAATGTTGGTAATTAAGAATCGATATAAACAGGAGCTGCTACGCACCTGCGATGCTTTGAAACTATTCTTCTTTCATAAAAGCAGTGTCAAGAATATATAGAAGGGCGGTATAGTGGGCATTCATCTAATATATTATGTATACACAACATTTCTATTCTATAAATCCACACAGTAAATCTCATCAACATTCTGATACGTGTTATTGGACATCCCACACCGCACAACTCAAATGTTGAGTCCCATTGAGGAAATTCATTCAGAACCTGTCGATGCTTAGGTACGTTTACTTGATTACGTTATCTTCAAATATGATAAGATCTCCGGTATTCATAGAATCACATAAGCCTTGTTGAAATCTATATAACTCTTCTATATAACTTATGATAACTAAATAAACAATAAAGAATAACTAAATATTTATAGGAGATCACAATAGACTAGCTAGAATAAAATCCTTAACTCTCTATCGTGTGTACTGAGCCTGTACCGATCAGCTTTGCTAAAGCCGATCGTCCCATATCAGGGGTGTGGAGATTCTATATCTCCGACAGAACCTGAAACAAGTATAAAACGGAGATGATACATTTATGAAACAAATCTGTTATAAACTTGTATCAGGTTGTGGGAATTGAAATCTATTTAAGAAACAACAATTCCCACATCAAGATAAGTACTCAACCTATGTAAAAATAAATATATATATATATATATATATATGAATTAACTAATACAACAAGAAACATACTACAACAACTACGCTTAACAACTACTAGAAGAATATTAACAATGTCAAATACCGGAAACGTTACGGCCAATACCGGAGATGATCCTACCGATATTCAACATATTCTGTTGCGATGCAGGAGAGGCGGAAAGGATATCATCTCCGGTATTACGATTAAGATCTCCGATATTTGACATTTCGATAGATTGTACAGTGTGTGTTGTTAGTTGTCACGTATAGTTAGTTAGTGTAAGCGTTAGTCTTATTAATATATCTTATATATATTATAAATCTTCTCTTATTCCAACTCTCTTATTCAGTTGGGGGAATCGGCTCTATTAAATAGGCCATCGTTTATTCTTTGTATGAACAGTAGATATTTCATCTCCGTTTCATAGTCGTTTCAAGTTGGTTTCATAAGGAGACTTGATGTTTCATCCTAGTCTCAATATATTCTGTTGACATTGGGTGAGAAGTGGGATGTCCAATAACACGTATCAGAATGTGAATCAGATTTACTGTATGGATCTATAGAATAGAAATATCATATAAACATAATGTAATTGATGAATGCCCACCATACCGCCCTTCTATATAGTATAGACCCTGCTATTGTAAAGGAAGAATAAAGACTCCAGAAGAAACAGCGCCGCTAATCCCTTTTATATGAACCCAGCAGTCCCTTTTGTTTCATAATTCTAAGATCTAATTTCTTGTGGTGAGATGTGAAGTTCATCTTCTACGAGATGAGACGCAATATATTCAACATCAAATCCTGTCCGTCCAATATCAGGTCGACGGAGCCTATGCACTCCTTTCTCTCCCCCTAAATCTCGGACAGTCAAAATTCTCCACGTATCGTATGCATAACCTCGCATACGTATACAGGAAACTCTATCCCCCTCCTCCAGTAATAAATCTTCATTTTAGTTTTTGCCCTCCAAATCACTTGTACAACCTTATTCGCCTCGCATACACCCCGCAGATTCCCTACATATCCCAGCCCCGCATTATCCCCACTTTGAAATTACAATAAAAAAATTCAAATTCAAATTCAAATTTCACATTTCATCCCGAGATTTCGAGATTTCGAGATTTCGAGATTTCATTTTTATATAGTAGAAAGGAAAATCCTTTCAAAAAAGCTGTGAAAAAGCAGTGAATTACAACCGAATAATCAAACTGCAATGTTCTAAAAAGTATATACAAAATGCTTACAAGCCTTCAAACTATACGCTGTGAAACTGCCAGTACGAAAACTGGCCGTCGTTTGAGTACTTCTCGGGTTCGAACTGGATGGTAAGTGAAAGGAAGAAATGAGAGAAGAAAAGGGAAGAAAGGAGGAAATGAGAGGAAATGAGAGGAAAAAGGAGGGAATAAAGAGGAAAAGACGGAATAATGACGGAATAATGAAAACAATCATGATAAACCCATATAATCTCCCTATAATCCCACTTTAAACCCCTTTAAATCCCTTTAAACCCCTTTAAATCCCTTTAAACACCTATAAACCCACCATAAACCCCTATAAAAACGAAATATCTAACAAACCCAGCATCATTTGCAAACAACGACACGTTAAATGCGATGAACAGAAACCGGAATGCGGAAACTGCCGTAAATCAAGTCGAGCTTGTAAATATCAGTCTTCGGATTTCTTTTTCCGTAATATTTCTGATAAATTCACTGCTAAGAAGCCGAGGCTGAGTTGTAAACGAGGGAGAGAAACTGGAAGAAATGAAGGAAAGAATGGAAATGATGGGAGGAATGGAAGGAATGGAAATAATGGAAATAATGGAAGGATAAATCATTCTGGAAACTCCAATATTGCAGTTCCATCGTTGGAAGGGAGCGAATTAAATAATTCTGGGGGATCTGTAAATTCGGTAAATTCGGTAAATTCTAATATTCTGCCACTTTCTGGGTCATCAGAGAAACTCACACTTTCTACGCGACCCGCATGGCCTGTGGAAGATTTAGCAAATGGTCAGTTATCAGAGGGAATGGAAGGAATTGAGGGGATTGAAGGAATGGAAGGAATAGGAGGAGTTGGAAGAATGGGGGGAATTAATGGGATTGAAAGAGTTGAAAGGTTGAGAAGAAATGGAAGAATTGGAGGAAATGGAAGAAATGGAAGAAATAATAGGATTGGAAGACTGGAAAGAATTGAGGATGAAGAAGATGAAGAAATTAATAGAATGGAAGATGAAAGAATGGAAAGAATGGAAAGAATGGAAAGAATGGAAAGAATGGAAGGAATGGAAAGAATTGAAAGAATTCAGAGCATTGAAAACATTGAAAACATTGAAAATATTGAAAGAATTACAAGTATCGAAAGTATGGAAAGTACTGAAAACTCTGATGTTTCAAATTCTCATTCTCATTCTCATTCTCATTCTAATTCTAATTCTAATTCTAATTCTGGGAATTCTAATATTCCTGGAAATTCTATTAATTCTATTAATTCTATTAATTCTATTGATTCCCATTCTAATATTCCTGGAAATTCTATTAATTCTCATCATATTTCTCATAATTCTCACCCCAATTCCCATAATTCCCACCCCTCCCCCTCTCCTCCCTGGTCCCGAATGGCCATCTCCCACCTGGTAGACACCCCGGCCCAGCTAGAACTGAAACCCCCACCTCTACGACAACACAGGTCCCTTCGATCGTCCACCGTAGACATCACAGGCAACGAATACAGGCTTATCCAGAACTTCCGACGCCGTATTGGACCCTGGTTTGACTTATTTGACGAGGCTAAACACTACACTAAAGAAGTGACCCGTATGGCGTTCTTTGACGAGACTATTCTTAAATCTGTGCTGGCCATATCAGCCAAACAGCTGTCTCTTGTAGGTTCAGCTGATTATAGCATAGCTATTCAGTATTATAACGATACTCTGCGCCATGTAAGAGAAGCGCTTGCTAATTCTGATATAATCTCGTCTCATCGAGCGTTTATAGCCACTGTAGTGTTGTCAGCGTATGAAATGCTGGAACCAGCGGATATGGACTGGCAAAGACATTTAAAAGGTGCCATGTCGCAGGCTGTAACGCTGGGAATCAGCAGTCAATGTGAAGGAGCATTGGGGACTGCGTTTTGGAGTTATGCAAGACAGGAAATTGCAAAATCCATGCTGCTGGGCATTCCGCTTGCTTTTGAACCTGTAAACTGGAAAGTAGACGTAGAAAACTGGGCCAATGAGCCTTTATGGAGTGTAGGAGTCGCTGCTAATAACGTGATATATATATGGGGGTTAGTAACGGATTTCTGTGCTATTGAAGGCCCAGAAGAGGAATTGAATGCCAGGGCAGACGAACTACTGGATTTACTGGAAGTTTGGAGGTCCCGTTTGGATTCCCGGTTTGAACCGTTATGGGTAGCCCAGGATGAAGAGCAAATTGAGCATTTCTTCTTCCATCCTGCGGAAGCTGGGCTGGCTATGCAGTGTTATTATACCTGTCAGATAATGGTAGCTATGCGGCGTCCTGTGCCGCGAGGGTTGAGTGTTTTGCAGTATTGTAGGCGGTTGAAGACTTCATTGGCTGGGGAAGTTGATACGATTATTGGGATTGGGCTGTGCTGTGAGAAGGAGTCGGCATCTTTGCTGATGATTCATTTTCTGCATGCAGGTAAGTTGGGAGGGGAAATGGGAAATGGGGAAAGAGGAGGATATTGGGAGAAATTAGGAGAATATTGGGATAAAATGGTATAAAAGAGGAGAATATTGGGGTTAAAATGGTTAATCTGGGAAATTGAATGAGTTAAAGGCGTGGAAATCCTCTAAATCCTATAAATTAAAATTCTCAGATTACTAACAAAACAGCGGGCCAATTAGTTGATGATAAAGTGAAACAAAGGCGGATTCTCGGGATGCTGCGGCAGGTAAAGCAAAGCTGCGGATGGGAAACGGGTTATGTCCAGGAAAGGTTGTTAGAAGAGTGGGATAATCAGTGAGAAGAAGAGGGAAAGAGGGGAAATTGAGGGAAATGCGGGGGAAAATGGAAGAAATTGGAGGAAATGAGGAGGAAAATGGAGGAAATGAGGAGGAAAGTGGAGGAAATTGAGGGAAAAAACGAGAAATTTGGAGGAATTGGAGGAAAAATAGAGAAAAAGAAGAGGAAACTAGGAGGAATGGAGGTGAATTTGATGGGAAATGGAAGAAATTGGAGGGAAATAGGCGGAAAAAGAGAGAAAATTGAAGGAAAATGGAGCATATAGGAGGGGAAATGGAGGAAATCGAAGGAAAATAGGAAAACATTGGAAGAAAATAGAAATAAATCGGAGTAAAAAAAGGGGGGAATTTAAAGAAAATTGGAGTAAAATTGAGGAAAAGCGAGGAATCTTTAATGGATTTGATTGAAACATGGAAAATAATAGTAAAAACAGGAAGAATTGCTAGAAGAGTAGGAATTATTTGGATGTTTATGGGGATTTCTGAGGTTTGAAAGGTTTAAAAGGTTGAAATCTTCAAATATTCTAAAGGTTTCTAAGATTCCTAAGATTCCAAGACTTGGAATATTCAAAAGTTCCAATATTTAAAGGTTCAAATACTCCAAAAGCTCGAATATTTGTATCAAAATCTGGCTGAAAACTCTGATATTGGAAGTAAAAACTAACTTACTAAAGACTGCTGTTTCTATTAAGATACCCATATATTTGGGCCTAAACAGTATAATCAACAACCTAGAAGAAGAAAAATGCAGATTTGGATACTGTAATCTGTTCAGTAGAAGCTCTTTCTATAACTTATCTGCTATTACTTTCTGTTATAGGTGGTTTTTATTGGATTCAATCAGAAGAAGTCTTCTCAGTAAGTACTAAAGATAGACTGAATGCTGAATATGAATGCTTAATATGAAGGAGAATTCACTGCGAAAACAGCATATAATGCGGTTAATAAGTAGCAGGAAAAGGAAGAGTTTATAACGACGGAAGGAGAAACAAAAAGTAGTGGATTATTGTCTCCTGGTATGGTGAATAGCAGATAATAAATGAAGTTTATGATGGAAATGAAAACAGGAATGTAGAGAGTGGAAAGGAGTATAAAGGGAAAAGGGTAAGTGGAAGATAGAAGAAGAGATATATAACGATTTATTAGGATATATAAGGATATATGAAGAGATATAGGAATATAATAAGATATATTACGAGTAAAGAAAGATATAGAGATATAAGGAGATATAGAAATATATTGTATAAAGAAAGCTATAGAGATATATGAAGAGAGATGAAGAGATTTATAAATACATAATAAAAAATATATAGATGTTTAAAGACCTATCTATATATATAAACAGATAGTTCTGACGAGTGAGAATGCGAAAGGTATCAAATACTATTAAAACTTCTAATAATCCACCTGTTTTTCATAATCTTCTAATCAAATCTTCTAATCCAATCAAGCTGAACAGTTTATCATTCTTTTTAATTAGATCTATAAGTATCTTCTAAAGAATCTTTCAAGATATCTTCTAACATAATATTATATCTTATATATCTCCTCTATCTTATAACGTATCTGATTCAACTTTTCATACAATCCACTGCTATTCTTCACCGCGTTGCTCAGTAGCATTATAAATCATACATTACGATGTATTATCATATATCTCTATGTATTAATATATATATTTCTATCATATATTACTAATATTTCTATGTATATCATCACTTTCTTCTCTTCTCATATCCTGCTATCTCTATTCTCCAGCTTTTCTGCCCTGTTAATCTCTTATCGGAAAAATTCCCATAAGCAACAGTGAAATCTCAATTAGAGGAACCAGAAATCCAATATTAACCATTCTTACTACTAACTATTCAATTCCTATTATTTATTTAATCCCTCTAACTCATTTCCCCTCATTCAATACTATAATCTGCCTTCCCTTACTACGTACTGTTCATTCTCCACTCAATTTCCTTATCTCTCACCACTCCTTCTAATCTCTTTACCTACAGACCTACAAATCTATGGAGCCAATATATTCATCCCTCAAATTGCCATTTCTATTCCCCTGCTATCCATTTTTTTACCCTCCTCTTCCTCATTCCGGCCTTCCCTTCCGCTCTTCCGCTCTTCCGTCCCGTATTTCAATGGAAAATTCCTAATAATGTGGGGCTCAACTGGGGTAACTGGGGTAACTGGGGTCATAATAGCGAATGACCCTGAATTTCAGAAGCTTTTAGCTTTTCAGGGAACAACTTTGCTGTTAATTCTAATCTCTATCTCACTGATCAGCCTCCTTGCTGCCGAATTCATCAATTTCTCAATCCCCTCCGTATCCGCAACGGCTCTTCCGACAGACTTAACGGAATCCCGAAATGGATTATTCGTATCGGATACCTGATACGGTAGTTGTTCCGAGGTGTACGGTCGGTATACCGAATGCTAGGGGTTCCGCATTTGGCAACTCTTACGAGGGGTTCAATAAAATCCGGGGAAGCTGAAATTTAAGTGAAATTTTTCAGTCAGATTCCGGGGATGCAAGTCTCGGAGGATTATTGATGAATAACTCGGGAGTGAACGCCGAATATGGGGAAGAAACTGCAGAAAGTTGTTGGAAGATAGTACTGAGGTTTCAGTGGCGTGTTGTGGGGTTGCTGGGAGGGTCGGAAGGTGGAATGGCGGGGGATGAATGAAACTGGCAATTTACATTGTATAGACGTGCTGAACGTTGATATTCCTTATTGTCTGTTATATTGCTGGTCTTGAAGCGTGCTAATATACGAGAGTTTACTGCTTTTGGTTCTAAGGGAGCTCTGCGTGATTCCTGGTGGTGGAAAGGGGCATTGCTTGAGGTGTAGTAGTATGTACTTTCTTCTATAGATGCTAGGAAAAGCACTTTGTAGTTTTGAATGAACTCCTTAGACAGATAGTTGCTATCAGCTTTAAGTATTTTTCGTAGTGATAAACTGAATATATGGCTTTTATGGATTTTGATCTCGTATTTTAGTTGTGCCTCGGTCGTTCTTTGCTTGTATTTCATTCTCTTGAATCCTACTTATCCTTTCCATTTGATTTGGTGATCCTACGTAATCTTATGGGACTCCAGGTTGTGCTATTTGAGGTGTTTTTAATTGGTATTAACCAATATTTCAGAAATAACACAGTCTTATAGCTGTTATGTCATTTGTTTTGGCTCTTAGGATAGTTATTTCCTTTATTCTTTCATAATGTTCTGTCTATTCTTTGCCGAAATGCATTTTGACAGTTCCCAGTAACTTTTCAGTGGTTATTCTATTACTCTATCAGTAGCAACAGTTCTATAGTATACATTAGCTACCTGTTTCTCTAAATAGACCTTTGGACTTCTTTTCCTTCTTTCCATTCATCTTTTTCCCGAATTTCTCCCATTTCCTCTGCTAAAGTCTTCTAAAGTATTATCAATTGTAGCACTGATAGCACTCATTCACATTCAAAGGTCCAAACAGATGCTATATTCTCAAGAAGAACTGAGTAATCTACTCTACATTATTCTATTCTATTCATAATTGCAAATAAAATATCTGGAATACACCACGCCTGAACTTCTGTAGATTTCTTTCCATTTCTTAAGGTACTGCGTTTGATATACCAGAGAGCTTTCAATAAGCCAGTCTTATAATCTAAAGCGATATCAGAAAAGGGGACTGCTCCTCTGTTTAAACAGCTGCTATAGTTTTAGAAAAACTACAATTATTCCCAGTAAATCAACGTATCCTTAAAGTAGAGACATATATCCTATGTAGATTGATTGACGGTAAGATATGAAAGCTAAAGTAGCAAAATGAACTCGTAACCCAAGTAGTTTTACCAGTGAGCAATAAACGGATGATTTATCATTCCGCCTGATGATTTGAAACACAGTCTCTGCTTTATCTCCTATCGAACAGTACTGAGTTGAATACTTCTTCTTTTTACTCTCAGAAATGTTGTAAGATCCAAAAGCTTGTTAATATCAGTCAGAAGGATGTTATAATCAACCAGATTACTATTAGATCAATCCTAAACCTGTATTATCTGCCTTGGACTTCTATTTCTAATTTCTAAGCACAGCACATTCATTTCTACCAAAGATATAGCGATTCAAACTGTCTAAAAGTCCTCCATCTTCTTCTTATTACTGCCTTATCGAATAAATACTATTCCTATACTTCAGCAGACTTATTTTTCTTTATTTCCTGTTTATTTTTCCAATATTTTCCCACTTTTTCCTCCTCCTTTCCCTCCTTCTCTCCTACTTCTTATACTCATCAATCCGAATTCTATTGATCTATTTACCCCCATATCCACCTTCCAGTCATCATTCATCGCTCCAAATCATCATCATAACCACCAGAAAGCCCCAAATCTACTCTGTAGGCCCAGCAATAACCGTCTTCATCCCCTTTCCAGCTTCAACATTGCTGAAAGCCTCAGCGGCCTTCTCAAAAGGAACAATCTCACTGATAAGACACTTCACATCGACAATTCCTCCAGCTACCAGCCCCAAAGCTCGCTCAAAATCACCCTGGTTATATCTAAAACATCCTTTATACGCAATTTCCTTGAATCCAATAGTAGAAACAGGCACAGGGCACACTTCAGCCCCCATTCCAGCCTGAACAAACACTCCCCGGGGCCTCAGAGCTCTCAGACCAGCATGAATACAAGGAGGAGCCCCAGTAGCATCAAATACATATTCAAATCCTCTCTCGGCACTCAGCCCAGCCTTGGAGATCAATCTTTCCGCTGTTTCCGCCGCTGTTTCCCCTCTAACGGCTGATTCCGTCTCTACACCGAAATGCTTAGTAGCAAAGGCCAGTCTGTCGGCATTGACGTCTACAACTACGACTTTCCGAGCTCTGCAAGCGTTCTTTGCTACCGCAGCAATAAGTAAACCCACAGGCCCAGCTCCAAATACTAAAACTGAAGCTCCATACCGGAGTTCAGCCTGTTTCTCGGCATGAACTGCAACAGAAAGTGGCTCAATCAATGCTGCTTCCTCCAGGCTTACATTATCAGGAAGTTTATAGCAGAAAGGCTCAGAGGTTTTATATAAACCAGTGAGAGTTCCGTCTACTGGTGGAGCAGCAGCAAACTGCATAAAAGGGCAATGATTATACTGGCCAGCAAGGCAGTCTTTACACGATTTGCACGGAGTTCCAGGCTCAATGCAGACCCGGTCTCCTACAGAGAGTCCTGAGACGGAAGATCCTACGGCAGTTACAATACCAGACGATTCGTGGCCCAGAATAATGGGTTTCCGGACTACAAAGTCTCCCAGGGCGCCGTGGGCAAAGAAATGGACATCTGAGCCGCAGATTCCTGTGAATTTCACTCTGACAATCACGTCTGAGGGGTCAGAAATCGTAGGAGGCGCACGGTTCTCGTAGGAGAACTCGCGGGTTTTCTGCAGTACGAATGAGGGGTTCTGAAGGTTAGTAGGGGGAGGGAAAGGAAAGAAAGGAAAGGAAAGGAAGAGGACAAAGGAAGGGATTAAAAGAGAATGGAAGGAAAGGAAGAAGAAATAAGAAATAAGAAATGAGAAGAGAAGAGAAGAGAAGAATCAATAGTTGCCCAGAATACCCTGAAGAAAAGAATAACTGGGTTGAAATGCTCGATAGTAAAGAAACAGGAAGAGGAAAGAATAGAAAAGAATATAAAAGAAAAGAATATAAAAGAAAAAAGTAATGGAAAATGAGAAATGTGAAACAATTAGAAGCAATGAAAGATTAGAAATAAAAGTCCAAAATTCGTAAGGAAATATGGAAATAGAAAAAAAGGGATGAATGATGAAGAAAATTATATGGGAAAAGTGATATAAATGAGATAAAATAAGGTAAAGTGAGATGAAATGAGGTAAAGTGAGATAAAAATGACGGAAATAAGGTAATATAGTTGAAACTTCCAGTAGAACAAACTGAAAAAGCAAACAAATAAAAGACAAAGGAAGAGAAGGAAAGGGATTCCCTGTCGTATATAAATAACAGGATAAAGGAATTAAAACTCCAGTGCTGAGAGAAAGAAAGGCATAGGCAGCAATTGGCAGAAGACTGGAAAAGTAGATAATTCCATACAGAAAATAAGCTCCAATAAAGCAGGAATCAGAGTAGGAAAAAATAAAGAGAAAAACTGAAGAGCATAGAATAGAAAAGCACAGTTGATCAGATAAAGAACTCCACGGAAGAATAGAAGGAAGTGAAATGACATATAATATCAGATAAGATATATAAATATATAACTAGGACTGGTAAATAATTAGAGTGTAAGAAAGAAGGAAAGAAAGAACAATTGAAAGACAGAAATAATGACATAAAATAACGAAGTAAATTCAGAACGAAAGTTCAGATAATTTCTGTTTCTCATTCAGAAATTCAGAACAGGAAACGGATTAATAAAAACTTATACCACTTTAGACATTAAGTGAGAATTCAATAGTTGGAGATAATGAAAATGCTGGAGATGAAGATGGAATACTTGAAAAGAGATGAACGAGTGAAAGAAAATAAAAGAGGAAATGAGTGAATAAACGAAGAAGGGAAATGAGTTGTAAAGATACTATGAGGTATCAAATATACCGATATTTAAAGGCCAATTCAATCAGCTGAGTTTTCAGGTTTTCCAAGAAATAGAAAAGTGAAATTTCATCCTGTTGAATAAAACCAGCAGGCCAAAACCTCCATAAAACGTGAAAACACTGGCATCTCAGCTGATTGCTGCCATTTTCCATTCAAATATCCAAACTTTTATATCAATTCCATCAAATTCAGCTCATTTTTCAAACAATTTTTCCACTTTTCACTTCAATCAGTGAAAAATCAAACAGAATCCCACAGAATATCCCAATTCCACGCAACGAAAAGCCCAAATAAACGTACTTTCACGGTAGTTGAAGACATTTTGATGTTAATTGCTGTGTCAAGTATGCTAATAACCTGCTTCAATACTACTATTTTGATTGTCCAACCATCAAAAGAGGAGTAAGCAGCTTTTAAGTAAGCTGTGAGATTCTCCGAGCCTAGAATCGTGCAACGGCCCGGAGAGGCATAACGCCGTTCCCCGAGGCTCGGGTAAACTTCATTTCACTCTTCTCGCGTGTTTATCCCGAATATGCTATCGAACGCGAGAATATATTGACAGATTTATCTCGAGAATAGTAAGAAAGAGTTGCTCTTTCATGAGTTGATCGTGTTAGATGCTCGAATAGGCAATCAATACGGCTACCCCGGATTTTACTAATGCGGGGAGACGAGCTAATTTAGTCAGTCTATACGGAACAACTTTTGTGGCTCATGAGAATTTTATGCAAGGTCGGAAAAACGAACTCGGATATTCCAAATTTGGATTGTTTTGCGAGACACGAGGCCGAGGATAAACCTGCAGCTGGACCGCTTGGAACTCCGTAAGCCGCACTTGTCAGCTGGAATACGTGCAAACTTGGTAACTGAGGAGCTGAGTCGAGTTGAGCGTGTTTACAGACGGCTTGTACGGAGAAATATCACCAGATAGCCAGACTCTAGTTGAGTTTCTGCAGAACTGCGAGGAGAGCCAAGAAATCAGCAAAGTATACAGCAGATTTACCCGGAGAATCATACATACTGACACTCTGAGTATAATAGGTATAGAAAGAATGACTCATAACTGTCTCAGTACTTATCAGTATATATTATCTCAGCAATAATACACCATCACTTCTCTCTTTATTCTGCTGTGTCGTGTTGTGCTGCAGTATTGTCCTGCACGTATATGTATACGCATCCCAAATAGGAACTCGGCAACAAAATGAAATTCCAAACATGTGGGGAATGCGGAGATGGAGACGAGGAACTTAAATGGAATATCTGCTGGAAATGGGAAACAGGAGTCAACCCTGCAGAGCTCAGGTGACAGCTACTGCAGCGTTATCAGTAGTTTAAGGGCTATGTAGTGTTTGATATTTCTAGTAACATTCCCTAGCATGAAAACAAGGGCTAGTATCCTTCGGAGATAGATAGTCCGAAGTACCGGAATAATAGCTTTTTAGCGCGTGTTTGCCAAGTTTATTGGTGGCTGATTACAAAATCTAAAAACAGAGTTTTGTACCAATAGTGACTCATATCTCGGTTGACAAGACCTAATCAGTGCTACAACACGCGTTTCATCTATCAACTTCTCAGGTCATTTCCCCCAGGATTACCAACTCCAGAAACTTTCTTGAGATTTCCCCGGAATTCTAAACAACGTTTGCTCCTTTTCCCTCTACGATTCCTGTCATTTTCTCAGATCAGCCGAATGCCAGTCTCCAGATTAGAGTTTATGCAGCTCACGTATAAGTAGCCCAAACTGAAATCCTTGCATGGGCCCGCGTCGCGCTGCAGGAGCCTCGGAACTCTATTCAAATGTGGAGTGAAATATGGAGAAATAACAGAAGGAATAGTATAGAAAAAGAATAGAATAGCAAATCTACTCAGCTAATACAGGAAACTGCAGTTACCATTAATTCACACTATACAGTTTAGTCAGTTCTACAACCGTTTCTATGCCCCCAGAGCCTTGTCCACAATCTCCCTCGTGAGCTTGTCGTACTTAATGAAAGTAGCAATAGCATCCTTAATACGAGCTGTAGCGGTCTCATTATCAGCAATAGCCTTCTCCAGCTTGGCCTGGTCGTCCATATAAGTCTGGTGAGGAGGCGCATTGGCCGGGTCTACAGTAGCAGCCAAAGTAGGCTTGAAATCAGCCGGGGCATAAGTGTTTGCCAGTTTTTCCAAGCAAGGCAGAGGGATAGTCATTCCATCAATGCCTGTGAGACCTTCAGTGACGTTTATAGCAACCATAGCAGCAGCAATGTTCTGGCATTTGATCCCATAGGCTCTGTAGTAGTTGTGCAGATCCCTGGTAAGAGCCCAGCCATAGTTGTCTTCTAAATTCTCATATTCCACAAGTAATGAAGTATCAATATTAGCACACAGCTCATCAACGTATGTAGAGATAGCAAAGCATCCAGCCTCAGCCGCAGCAATCCCCTGAGCAACAGAATGCACCATAGTACCCAGCGTTTTGATTCCCTTAGTCTTGAGAATCTCTGCTGCTTTCAAACCCTGGAAAGTAGCAGGAACTTTGATAATAACACGATTAGTGTCAACGCCAAGGTTTCGGTACGCTTCAATGTACGCTTCGGCAGCAGCCACAGTCTTTTCAGTATCGTAGGCGTATCCAGGGTAAGTCTGAGTCAAAGAATGGCCCTTAACGACTTTCAGCATATTACGTCCAAGGATAGCAGAGACGTAGTTGATAACAGCAGAGATAAACCCATCCCGGCCGTCTTTCTCGATAGAATGGCCAAACTGCTTAGCAGAGTTGATGCCTTCTTGCACGAGTTTAGGGTCTTTTCCCAGCATAAACCAGATATGGAACTGGTTAGAGGTAGCATTGTCAAAGTATCCAGCAGGTTTGATAGCCAGGGCACCTTCAGGCCACATAGTATCCACACTAATGGTGGTGTACTGGGCAATAGCGTCGAGCAGAGAGGTGGAGACAGTCATAGTTGAGGTTGTAGTAGAGGGGAAATAGTTGAATAGTTGTTTAGGCTTAGAGAAGAGGGGAATTTTCTATGTAGAGCAGCAGAATGGATAGGAGAAATGGGTTAGGGCATAATTGGGAGCCGAAGCACCGCTATAAATGCGAAATTGGTTTCTGTAGACATGCCAGTCCACTCCAGGGTCACACGGTTATTTGCGGTACGCGGGCCGGGTTCCTATCCTGGCTTTTCGCTGTACTTTCTACTGTTTTCCAGTCCTTGTAAGTCGAACAATAAGCTATGCGAACCCCAGATTTCCTACTTTTGAGTTTAACGGTTAGCCTAGATCTAATCGTGAGAATTGCCGGATTCGGGTTTAAGGTTGTGAACGAACCTGGCGTGCACGCCAGCGCGTACGCTAGTCCCAATCGGGCGCGGGATACGACGCCCTCGTATAGCTTTCCGCATTCGGCGGACGCAAAAAATCTTTTCCCATTTAGGTTCGCTGTGCGATTTCCGGCATAAACCGTTTAACTTAAACTTTCCGTACAGACAAACCTTAACCCGGTAAAAACTGAATAAGAAAGAAAAAAATTCTTCATTATCAACGTCATAGAGGCCAAAAGGAATCAAATCAACTGCGGGGAAAGACGTAATTGAATGCTTAAACACCGATGTAGAATTCAAATTTGATATCCCTTGAGTTTATACATTCCCTGAATACAGTAATACTCCTGCTCAGTTGATGACTGGACTCTCAGGTATAAAGATAAACGGATATCCCTTCCAGATATCATGACTTTACTCCCTTCTCTTAATACATTCTCCTTATATATAATCAAAATCGTACTTGCCGACTATACAAATCCAACTATCAACGGCCTATTTCTATTCTCACCATGGCTGGCCGTAAATACATCGGTGGCTCAGGCCGCTGGCTCAATTTCTGGGTCACTTTCGCTACCTGTACTGTTCTCGCTTTCTATGGTTATGATCAAGGTGTATTTGGAGGAGTAATCATTGGAGAAGATTTCCTCAAGCAGTTTGATAACCCCAGTGACGACGTAATTGCTGAAATGACCTCTGTTTATAATCTGGGCTGCTTTGGAGGTGCTATAGCCACTATTTGGATTGGTGATCTGCTTGGAAGACCTCGAACTCTTATTACCGGTACTACTTGGATCTTAGTAGGAGCTATTATCCAGACTTGCGCCTATTCGCAGGGTCAAATGTATGCTGGAAGAGTCATTGCTGGAGTAGGAACTGGGATAAATACCAGTACAGCCGGTATTTATCAGAGTGAGACTGCTAAATTCAATTCCCGTGGTCAATTGGTTATCCTACAAATGGCAATGTGCATTGCAGGATTCTCTCTGTCTAACTGGTTGACTTATGGTTTTTCCTACGTTCCTGGGCCAGCTGCTTGGAGGTTCCCATTAGCTTTCCAGATTGTTTTCTGCTTTCTGGTGTATTCTGTATGCCCATTTCTGCCTGATTCTCCCCGATTACTGGTTCGTAAGGGAAAACACCATGAAGCTCTTAATGTACTGGTGAAATTAGGCGGGGAAAACGTTTGTGAAGACGATGCTGAAGTGCAAAACACGTATAAAAACATTCTGGCTGTTCATGAGCTGGAAGAGGCTAATAAGATCACCTGGTTAGACCTTCTAAGAGGCCGGGGACCTGTAGGATCTCTGCGTAGAGTGTTTTTAGGAATGGGGATGCAGGCGATGAATCAGCTGAGTGGGATTAATATCACATCGTACTATTTTGCCTGGGTTCTTATTAATGCTGTTAATACTTCTGAGCAGACTTCACGTATTTTATCCTGCTGTGGATCCGTAGTTTACCTGGCATCTTCGCTGGCTTCTTACTGGACTATTGAGAGATTTGGCCGTAGAAGAATGATGATGATTTCCTCGGCTGGAATCAGTACTTGCTTTATTATCATTACTATCTGTCTATCCTTTATTCATGGAGGAGAAACAGAATCAGAGAAAAGGCTGGGAATCTGCGCAGTTTTCTTTTTTTATATGTTCTTTGTAATGTTTGGAATTGGATGTCTAGGAGTTCCATGGTTGTATCCTTCTGAAATCAATTCTTTAGCTCTGAGAACGAAAGGAGCAGCTTTAGCAACTGCTACTAACTGGATTACTAATTATATGGTAGTCCGAGTTACACCTCCTGGAGTTGCTAACTTGGGCTGGAGATTCTGGATTGTCTGGGTTACTATTTCAGCATCTTTTGTTGTAGTTACCTACTGTTTCTATCCTGAGACTGCTCATAGAACTTTAGAGGATATTGACATTATGTTTGACTCTCATTTGCCTGCATTTGTCTTCAGAAGCAAGATTGCCGTTCAGCTTCAACGTCCTCAGATGTTTATTGATCAGGAAGCTAAGAATAGAGAGGAAATCCATGATGAGAAAGAGCAGGCGATTACTGAGACTGAGGAAGTTTCCTCTGATCAGCTTGCTTGAATAAAATGGGAGTTTTATGAAATTTGTGATTGAAATTTGAAATTTATGTTATGTTTATCAATGAGTATTTAGTTATGATTATATTTGATTGTAGGAGGAGAAGGGAGGAAGAGGAATAGGAAAGAGGAATTAAAGAAGAAAGGAGGAGGAATTAAAGAAGGAAGGAAAGGAAAGGAAAGGAAGAAAAAAGGAGAGAAGTGGAATAAAAGAAGGAACGGAAGAATTAAGGAATTAAGGAAAGAAAAGGAATGATAGGAGGAATTATGGAATTAAGGAAAGAAAAGAAATTAAGGAGGGAATAATGGAATTAAGGAATGATGGAAAGAAGGAAAAAAAAAAAAGAGAAGAACGGAAAGGAGAAGTCAATGATGGAATAATTGAAGAGATTGAAGAAATTAAGAAATTAAGGAATTAAGGAATGGAATTTGGAGAAAAGAAATGAATTAAGTAAGGGGCAAATGAAGGAGTTAAAGAGGGAGGAATGAAGTAAAAAAGGAAGTTATGAAGGAATAATTCATGGAATAATTGGAATAATTGGAATAATTGGAGTAATTGGAATAATTGAAGGAATTAAGGAATTAAGGAATTAAGGAATTAAGGAATTAAGGAATTAAGGAATTAAGGAATTAAGGAATTAAGGAATTAAGGAATTAAGGAATTAAGGAATTAAGGAATTAAGGAATTAAGGAATTAAGGAATTAAGGAATTAAGGAATTAAGGAATGAAAGGAGAGGAATGATGAAATAATTGAAAGAATGATTGATAGAATATTTTAAGGAATTAACGATGGAATGAAGTATGAAATGAAGTATGGAATGAAGTATGAAATAAAGTATCTCTTTTCGAAGGAACAGGGAAGTTTCAGGGAGTTTCATTGCTGGAATCAAAGCCAGATATTTTTATGGCAACCTCTGGTAAAATCTTTGATCATATTAAAGAACTCTGTAAGTCTCTCTATTAACGATGTGGAATAATTGGTGAATAATGAGACTCATAGAATGCTACAAGAAGGATTTCAGATTGAATTAGACAAGATTTTCAGTCTAATACCAAAGAAATGATACGCTTTTTTGTCTTAGGCATCTATGAGAAGCAAAACTCTTTTATTTTGGACAACTATGAATTCTAAAATCAAGGATCTGATTCAGTTTTTAACGGAAATGCTAGTAAGAATTATGGCATTTCCTCCAGGAACTCAGGAAGTTCTTCTATTAGAAGTATTTCTGATGAGTCCTGTTTCTCTTGTAAAATATGGAAATATGAAATGTATCTATGAAATGAATGGACAAATCAAGGAAGGAAGGAAGGAAGGAAGGAAGGAAGGAAGGAGAAATAAATGAAGGGATAATTGAAGGAATTAAGGAAGAAAGGGGGATAGGAGGAATAAATGAGGGAATAATGGAAAGAAGAAAGGAAAGGAGGAAGGAATGAAGGAATTAAGAAAAGGAGGAAGGAATAAATGAATAAATGAATAAATTAAGGGAAGAAGTAATAAATGAAAGAACAAAACAGGGAAGAAAAGGAGGAATAAATAAAGGAAGGAATGATTGAAAGAAGAACTGAATAATTGAAGGAATCAAGGAATTAAGGAATGAAATTAAGAAAGGAAAAGGGAATCAAGGGAAGAAAGAACGAATAAATAAATAAAAGATTCAGTATAAGAAAGATCTTTAGATAGGGACAGATTATAAAAAGATGGAATGGATATAAAACCTGATTTATTAACGGATACATAGTATAAAGAGAAGGAATGAATATAAGAAAGATTTGATTTGATTTAAGGATATCTACAGGAAGTTTCTGACCTTCGATGAGTTTTCCTGATATGAAGAGAAACAGGATTTATTAAATAAACAGTCTAGAGATTTTATTCTTGATATTTGAATTAAGTCTTTCGTAGAAAGTTGTAATGGGAACAGATAGTATAAAGGGAAGGAATGGATATAGGAAAGGTACGATTAGAAATGGGAAAAAATAAGGAAGATTTGAATAGAAATGGGAGAAAGTAAGGAAGATTTGATTAGAAATGGGAATAATTAGTATGAATTCTGGAAGGATAGGAATTGAGATATAAAAAATGATGAATGAAAGAATAAAGAAATGAGATAATCGGGGAAATAGAAAGAGAAATGAGAATTCGAAAATACAATGAGAAAGATATAAATTGAAAGGAATATATAAACTATAGAAGGATCTGTTATAGGAGAAACAGAGAGTTTTCAAGATAAAATAAAGGGAAGATTGAAGAGAAATTGGAAGTTAAAGATGGGAAGTTTGCTGAATAGAAGGGGAGTTTTACGATATAGAAGAGAAGGATATTACGAGAAGACTAAGAATTTTACAATAAAATGGAAGATTCTTCGATATAAAAAATGAAAGATCCTACAATATAAAAGGCGGAAGATTCTACTACATAAAAGATGGAAGTATTTACGAATAAAAGATAGAAGATACAACATTTTCCACCATAGAAGAGAAAGATTTTATGAAAAGATGATTCAATTTACAAGTCAGAAGATTAAAGATCCTACAATTCAGAGGAATAAACATTCTAATATAGAAGATTATAGCATAAGTGCCGAACCTGTGATTATTGTTTAGTAGTTTAAAAGATATAACATCCTTTTATTATCATTTATTATCCATTTAATGTCCAATTACTACTACTACTACTACTACTACTACTACTACTACTACTACTACTAATCCCCTTCAATCTACTCTGTTCTTTCAACTACATATGCGTTTCGATTCTAAACTCAAGTATCGAAACTAACATAAAACTAACCTTGAAACTAACCTAGAAACTAACAGCATCGCCAGAATCCAATCATTGCCTTCAAATATCCATCGTAACACTAGAAATATCGTCATAATCAACTCATTATCTCAGCAACGTCATAGCATTGCTTTCTAACCGTCAGGAAGGAGAAAATAAATCAAACTCCATCCGTATTAACGGTTGATAGAGTGTTAGTTATCTATATACTTTACGATTTACAATTTATATTTTAAATAAACCAAAAACGATAAACGTAAAAAGGAAAAAAGGGAAAAAAATAACTGAAAAACTGGGAAATAATCGGAAATCAACAAAGTTCCGGCTTTATATAATACCTTATAGGAAAAACCTAGTGTAACTCCGTGAAGGAGATACCTTAAGAACTCTATAAACTCTACTATCTATACTGTAGAAGCAACTACAGTAATTATATACCATCCTCTGTCTATCTACAGCTTTACAGGATATACATCGATGTATAACAAAAAGAGGAAAAGAAGAAGAGAAGAAGAAGAAAAGGAAAAAAAGAAGAAATGCTGTTGTGCCCCTTTTATATCCTCATATCCTACGGTTACAAAAACTCGTTATTTGCTTAACCGCTCGCTCATATTATAAATTTTTTTTATCACATGCTTCTACTGTATATTTATGTAGGTATCTGTATATACATGCAGTTCCTGCATTTTTCGGTTATTAGTCCAAACCTAAACTACATAAAGTTCGCACTAGTTGGAAACCCTAAACGCCTATGACGTAGTGCGAAATTCATAAAATTTTATTATTAATCCTTCAAATTCTTTCAGTATATCGGTTTTATTATCCTTTTATTATCGATATTTATATAATATAAGTCTCCTTATCACTGTTTTTAATACAATTCACATTCTCTTATATCCAAATAGTAGTTTCTACCATTATTACAGTATATATCATAACAATATAACTAGAATACAACTGTTACGCTTTATAGGAGATATTCTTTCAATTTGAACTTTGAATAAAAGAAGAAATAAAAGGCGATCTCAAAAATACAGCAACTTTTGAAGCCAAAAGTTAAAATCTGGTGTACGTAACTTTAATTCTTGTACATATATGTATACTTTATGCGAGAAAGAAGGAGTCTTATAGGGCACTAA
>JAKTRH010000168.1:0-24348 GCA_030579575.1 Sporopachydermia lactativora
AAATACGCTGTGTAATGCATCCTCATGCATCTTACGTTTCACTTGCGTTTCAGATCCAAACCTAATGCATCAATATGCATCTACTGCATCACTATGCATACTTAGCCTAAGACTCCTTACATTTTCTAAATAACTGGGCATGTAGTGTAGTTGGTTATCGCGTCCGCTTCGCATGCGGAAGGTCTCCGGTTCGATTCCGGACTTGTCCATCTTTTTTTTCAAAATTAATTCCATTTTTTTTCATAAAAATATAATCGATGTATCTTTCACCATTATCCTTCATTATATTTAATTTCCTACATCATTTCATATCTCTAATGCATCTTATATTGCTATTTTTCACTATACTTAATTTCCTAGATCAATAAATACCCCCAGAGCGGACTACTGATAGTGCAGGTCTTTGCTGAAAGTATAGGAGTAGTAATAAAAATCCCTATTTTAACAACTCGGATCTTTGCTACTCCCTCTATCCAGTATATACTATCTACTCGCCCGTTTCTCTGCCTACTACCATTTTCTATCCTCCTACATCTCTTATTTAACACCTTAGTTACCTACAGACAGTTGTACCGACGTGAAACCAATCGTATACATCCACATGACTACCCCCATCTAATGCTGAATAGAACCAAATAAAAACCCATAAATTAAATCAAAATCAAACCCCCCCAGTTCACCTTCCGTCAGCTCCCATCCCGCGGGACATCACCTGACGGCCTGTGATCAGGATCCGGATTAGCTATAGTGAAAACTCGCCGAGAGTAATCATGATCGTCCTGTAATGACCGTTTCGACTCGTTTTGATACCACTGCATGTATATATGCTGCGGATCAAGCCGCTGGTCGACTGCCATGGCAGGCAGAGGCACCGTAGTGATATCGTCGTCGTCTACAGCCGGTAGAACTTTCTCGTCAAACCCTGTAGCGTATACTGGGCTGTCCCTGAGATGTTTCTCCATTTCCGGCAATGGCCCGATGGCTTCTGCGTTCCGCCGCCTTCGGCACAGCCAAAACAGCAGCAAAGCACACAGCGCCACAACTACAATGCCTACAGCTACGAAAACACCTGCTACTTTGCCCTTATGCGACCAAAAAGAGCTCCCAGCTTTGTCTGACGCCAGGGGCGCCTCTGCCGCCGATTCCGTCGCTACAGGGACGACTGTGCCGCTTGCCGTTGAAATTACAGACACTACAGACGTTACAAGCGTCGTGTACACCTGCTGGTTTTCGCTGGCAGTGTTGGACGTGTCGCCGTTTATATATACAGTTTCTACGGATCCTGTGACCATTGTAGTGAGGACTACGACTTCCGAGGTGACTCTGGTGACTTCCGTTGTGGATTCTGTGGTGGATTGCGTTGTGGCTTCGGTAGTTGATTCTGTGGTAGCTTCCGTAGTTGATTCTGTGGTTGCTTCAGTTGTAGATTCCGTTACCGCTTCTGTGGTAGTTTGAGTGATCGGCTCGGTCGTTTCTTCCGAGTTTCCAACCGAAGAACCCGAAGTTTCGGAACTCTCGGCATCACTCGTGACACTGCTTGAACCATCAGCTGTGCCACTAGGAGTGCCAAACTCAATATACCCGAAAAGCCCCGCCCCATCGTTCCCGCACAGCTCCGAAGGGTACCCCGGACACGGGACAGAGCATTCCGAAACATCCGCCTCGGAAGACGGGAGATAATCCGAACACCAGCATTGTTTCCCCTGTACGATGGCCAGGACGAATCCCTGTGCACGGCAGGTGTCGATGCAGTAGCCGTTGGAGTTGAAGTTATTAGTGATAGCCGAGGAGGAGGCTGTGTTTTGCGACGAGCAGGCCGTTTGAGCTGCTGTGGCTGACGGGATGAGTGCCACAAAGATTAAGAGGCTGAGGAGGCGCAGGTGGCGCAGGTGGCGCAGGTGGCGCAGGTGGCGCAGGTGGCGCAGCAAATGCATGTGATTGAGATTTGAGTGGCTGACAAGAGTGGCATGACACGGCACGTGAGTGCCAGGAATGAGTCGGCAGGGAAAGGGAGAGGAGATTTGAGGGGTAAAACGTAAACCTGGAGACGTCTAAAAGGTGAAAAGTAAACCTGGAGACGTCTAAAAGGATGGAATTATCCTTCTTTTCCTTCTTAAGTATCGTCTAAAAGCCGCAGTAAAAGTCTGGAGACCAGCAAGAAACCACAGGGAGAATAGCAGAGTGCTAAGAGGAGTTTTCTTAGTATTAGCACTGAATTTGAGGCTTATTAAGGCAGATTATGGCTTGTTATGGCAGATTAAAGCTGCTTAAGGCTGATAGCCAGAGAATAGAAGGGGAAAAGAGATGAAAAAGAAGAATAGCAGGACCAAATATGGGAAAACCGGGTAAACAGTGATAGCAGCAGAAAGCTGGGTGGATTATTAGCAGAATAGAGTGGTTTTTCCCCGGATAAAAGGCGGTTTTCTACTGATTTTATTGTATACTATCAGGTTAATATAAATTACAAGAGACGGAAGGCATTTTGTTTGCTGGGTTGAATGTTTAGAGAGAGTTTGGATGCGGAATAGGGTTTGCGTCAAGGTTTGAGTTTAATTCCGGATTGAGTGGTACGGAGGGTTGTGATGCTGTTTTAGGAAGGTGTGCGGAAGAGAACGGAAAAGATAACTACGGAGAGTGCGGGAGAATGGGCAACGGGAGGAGTAGGAATGGAGAAAAAAGGTTGAAGAAGTGTGAAGGAAGACGAAAGAAAAGCAGTAAAATCTGCAAAGTGCTGAGAATCGTAAGGGGAGGTGGCGCTGTATGATGATGACATACATGAACGCATCCTGCAGGTGGGAGTAGAAGGAGAGGGTGCGCAGTGGACGTCTAGCGGTGACAGTGCAGATGTAAAGGGTATGCAGGGGACAATGAGCACATGGAACTAGTGGGATTAGTAAAGCTAAAGCACCTAGTAGAGCTACAGGAAGGAGAGCGTTTCAGTTCAAAGACAAGAGCCTGGGAAATGTAGCGGAAGAGCCGTGAGGGCTGAAACTTGCAGGAGATTACAGCATTATACATCAGCATGCAGTGTCACACAGGAACATGCAGTGTCCTGTCCCGAATGTACGGCTATGCAATCAAGAAAGTTTAAAAATCGGCACGGAAAGTTTCTCGAACCTGGTGGGCGTTTTATCTACTCAGAATGGAGGGAGCAACCGCAGTTCCGGCAAATTCGGGATCAAAGGGCACCTAAGGGCGTACTATTTCCTTCAAAACGCTTCAAAAGTGGAAAATTTCAACCTCTCAGAGTGGGAAACTGAATGTTATCAGCGGAATCATAGTTATTTAGAAGCAACTGCGAGACGGAAGATTTTACTGTGCAGGGACACATCGGAGAAACTGCTAGAGAGTGCGGGATGGACACTTGGAATAACCATTTCTGTTAGGTACGTCAACCTTGCAGAGTAAATCGAATTGAACGCTCCCATCACGTTGTGAAGACATAAAAACCTGCATACAGCATTTCAAGAGTGAGGTATTAAATGCTGTCAGCGATCAACCGATATTCTTCCACGGTTCGAGAGTATGTAGCCCAGCAGGGCCCCATTGAATCCGTATATCGAAAGGACTCGAAGGAACGGAAAAATGCTCGCGCAGCGTTCCGTCCTTCCGATGAGTTTCCAAAGCCGTTTAGCTGTGAAAGTAAGCATATGAAAAATCGCCGTTTTGGGAAAAAACGAATCTGAGTCTTCCCTAATAGGGCAAGTCGTTACTCCTAGAGGAAGCTTAGTTTCCCAATCGGGACGATCGTTAACCGAGCGAAGCCCTCGAGACAAGCGAGAAATTTCAGAACATTGAGGGAGAATGGAGGTGGTTTGAGAAGCTCAGACAAGCAAATCAATTGAGTTTGATAGTTCAGACGGCGCAAGTGTCCCTCACAGAGTTTTATCAACTTTTGGGACGCTACAGGGCTCGGCAGCTGAGATGTGGAAACGGAGATGCAACTTGCAAACATGTGGTAGGTGAAATTCAAGTAATCGATTGCATTGTGATATAATGGGCAATAAATCGACTATATTAGTGTGTCAAAGATGATTTTAGTACTCCAGTAGCCAATTACGTACTCATCTCACTTGAAATATGTCAATCCTTTTTACTCTTATCGGCTTTGAATTGGGCAGGGTGTATGAGATTGCCATATGTACGCAGTATAGGGTTCGTCTTGTTTGAAGGAATATGAAATTTAGCGTATCAAATCGGTGGTACTGCGAAAATCACAGCCGCAGCGGTACAGTCGATCTGACAGTTATCGAGTTTGATATTTTCAGTTTGGTTTACCCGGGTTTGTATACGGAAGTCCCAGTTTGTATTTCTCCAGTATCCGAATTATGCTGACTGCCTCTTCCCTGTTTTCTGTTTTCTATTTAAACGGCAAGTCACTCGCAGATTTGAACAATACAACGAGGGCAGAAAACAAGTGACATTATTTCGTCACTCTGATAATTATTTTACCAGTAATTCTTTGTTTTCCAGCTTACACATTCTTGGCGAATAATTCTACTCTCATGAGATGTTGCGGCCTGTAGTACAATGAAATTAAATTAGTCGCATGATAACGCACAGTGTAGGCATTAGCACCAGAATATTAAAGAGCCTTAGGCTAATATAGTAACAGATTTCGTGGGTCAGGGAGATATGAGCCGTTGAGGAGATGAAGAGAAACTGATTCTGAGCTGGAATGAACTCACAGCTTCGGATTCACTTCTGGGGTAATTTGTGAGTGCAGAGCAATCTCTGCAGCAGAATTCTCTACTGAAAGGCAAAACTCTTACCAAATCAGAAACTTCTCTTCCAATTTACCACTAACTAACCGTCGTTTTCCGTCCGCTGCCGCTCATACTCTGCTCGGCTCGGCTCGGCTCGGCTCATCCGACGGCTCTTCATCACTTCGCGTCTCAATATATCTTCCCTTCAGACATGAGGTCTCATCCCGTTACAATCACCCGTACGAGAATCCACTTAGCGTAGAGTCTTCGCGGTATCTATAGAGATACAATGACATGTATAAGTATCAGTACCATAAACGTTATACATTTTTCCCACCCTCCAGTCGCCCGCTTAGTAGTATTACTACCCTGCTTGTCGTATTTCCTATTGCCATACATCCTAGCAAGCGATGATCAGTGCCTTACCTCACGTCTCATTCCACTTACCTCATTCGCACCTCACATCTCACTACACCCACATCACATCTCACCCCACTCTCACCTCACGTCTCACGCCGGCCCCGAACCTCCACTACACAACAAATTTATCACAACTTTTCACTCCGCCTCTTCGGCCCGAGCAAATCATCTCGGAAAAAACCACCAAAAACACCTTTTTCCACCACAATAGCCGAGCCACTATGAGCCACGACGCCCCCGGAACAGACAACACAAACGCTGGCTTGTCTCCGGATCCCGAGGACCTCCCGACGGAAGAAATCGGATCTTCTGGTTTACCTGGTTTCTCTGCCGAAACTTCCGATTCCGCTTCCGGTTCCGCTTCCGAACCCGCTGCCTGCGCCTACTGTGGCATCTCCAACCCCACGTGTCTCGCCAAATGCGAAGACTGCTCCCGCTGGTTCTGCAACTCCGCCGCTGGCCTGAAAAGTTCGCATATCGTTACTCATTTAGTGCTGGCTAAACACCGCACCGTTTCTCTCCATGAGCTCTCAGACTACGGCGCAAACACCCTGCAGTGCTACAACTGCGGCGACCACAATGTGTTTTCCCTGGGTTTTGTATCTGCGCAGGCGGAGACTGTCCTGGTGATTCTGTGCCGGAATCCCTGCTCTATTAAGAGTTCTTCCGCTTATTGGGACACAAACGACTGGCAGCCGCTTATTGAGGACAAACAGCTCCTCAGTTGGGTCGCGGAAGTGCCGTCGGAAGCGGAAATCCGCCGCGCCGCAAAACCTGATATGGCTCATATAGGTTTGCTTGAAGACGCTTGGAGAATGAGGAAACCACTAACTATAGCAGATATAGACGCTGCCACGGCTCCTGAGCCACCTGTGGCGCCGCTGCCGACCCGCTTTACCGACGGCTACGAGTACCAGCGGTCTTTCGGCCCGCTGGTGAAGCTGGAAGACGAGTTTAACCGGCAGGAAGCGGAGGCGCTTGTATTCCGGAATGTGCACGTTTCCTGGGATTTGGGGCTCAACCGACGGCATCTCGTCAGTTTCTCTTTGCCGCGGTACGAAGGGCGTCTCCGCGTGTCGCTGGGGGACCAAATGCTGCTGGAACACGACGCGGAAGCTGCTGGTTGGATGGGGCTGGGATATGTAGTGAAAATCATCGATACTATAGGTTTCCAAGTAGTTTTGGAGCTCACTGGGGCTCCTGACGTGAAGCCTGGGGCGGAAGAACCATCCGGAGGTTCCGGTGGCGCAGTCCCCGTGTCGCAGGGCCCGCCGCCGGTAGATCGGAACACAAATTTCACTGTAAGACTAGTATGGAACGGATCTGTGTTCACTCGGATGCAAGCGGCACTGCGGAAATTTGCGCTGGACTCGCAGTCTGTGTCAGGGTATTTGTACCACACTCTGATGGGCCACGAAGTCGAGCCGCTGCTCCTGGATCGGCGGCTTCCGGAACGGGTTTCGGCCGGAATGCCCGAGCTGAACGTGTCGCAAAGCAATGCAGTGCGCGCTGTGCTGCAGCGGCCGCTGTCGCTGATCCAGGGACCGCCGGGAACGGGGAAAACAGTCACTTCGGCCAGCATTGTGTACCATTTAGTACAGCTTTTGCGGCGGGAGAAATCTGCGGGGAAATCTGCGGGGAAAGTACTTGTTTGTGCGCCTTCAAACGTAGCTGTAGACCATTTAGCGGCTAAACTGAGCGAATTGCCGATCAAGCTGGTTCGGCTGGCTGCGAAAAGCCGAGAAGACGTAGGAGGACTGCCACCGCAGGTGGCGCTGCACGAATTAGTACAGCGGAATGCCGAATTGGGCAAACTGTCACAGTTGAAACGCGTGGCAGGCGAACTCTCGGAACGGGACGACCGGAAGTTCCGAGCTCTGCTCCGAACCGAGGAACGGAGACTGCTTTCCGAGGCTGACGTGGTGTGCTGCACGTGCGCCGGAGCTGGAGATCGCAGATTAGCGAAATTCCGATTCCCCGCTGTGCTGATTGACGAGTCAGCGCAAGCCACAGAACCGGAATGCCTTATCCCGCTGGTGAAGGGGTGTCGGCAGGCAGTCTTAGTAGGAGATCACCAGCAATTGGGCCCAGTCGTAGGCAGTAAAGCCGCAGCGCAAGCCGGGCTGCACAGATCGCTTTTTGAGCGGCTTATCGTGCTGGGCCACGTGCCGATCAGATTGACTGTGCAGTACAGAATGCACCCGAAACTCTCGGCATTCTGCAGCAACGTCTTCTACGAGGGAAGTCTCCAGAACGGCGTCACTGCTCGGAACCGCACGCTGAAATGCGCCTTCCCCTGGCCCGTGGCAGACACTCCAATGCTGTTTTGGTGTACTCGGGGCCGGGAAGAGCTGGCACAGAACGGCGTGAGTCTGCTGAATCGGGCCGAAGCTGCAAACGTAGAACAGACAATCACGCGGCTGCTGCGGGGCGGTGTGGCGCCGGAACAAATCGGCGTGGTGACGCCGTACGAGGGCCAAAGAGAGTATGTGGCGCAGTATATGCAGAGCTGTGGCTTACTGGGCAAAGAAGTGTATCAGCGGGTGGAAGTGGCGTCTGTAGACGCGTTCCAAGGCCGGGAGAAAGACGTGGTGATTCTGTCGTGTGTGCGGTCTGTTGGTCGGAGCGGGATTGGGTTTTTGAAAGATCCGAGACGGCTGAATGTGGCGCTGACTCGGGCGCGGTACGGGTTAGTAGTTGTAGGCGATGCGGCGGCGTTGGTGCGGAACGAATTGTGGCGGCAGCTGCTGCTGCACTTCCGAGGGTGCGGGTGTCTTGTGGAAGGTCCGCTGGATGCTCTGCGGCCTGCTGGGGTTCCTTTGGGCCGCGGGCGGAGGGTGCCGGAGATGCCGATGGAGTTGTATGGCGAGCGTGCGGAGGACGGCGATGACGCGGCCAGTTTGGTGAGTTTTGAGGGGGAAGAGGAAGCTGTGGCGTCGGTGGCGTCGGTGGCGTCTCCGGTGGCTGAGAGTCAGTTGGGAGAGTATGTGGCGGCGACTAAGCGGGCCGGGCGGGTTGTAGAGGAGGATATTCAGAGTATGAGCACGGCGTTTGCGTCGCAGTTGGGGATTCACTGACTGAGGGGCGGAATGAGGGTTAAATGGGGCGAAATGGGGCGAAGTGAGGCGCAGCTGATGCCGAGACAGGGAAGAACCGCGAGTAAAAACTGTGGCTTAGCTGGGGCTTAGCTGGGGCTTAGCTGGGGCTCAGTGGAGGCTCAACTGTGGCTCAACTGTGGCTCAACTGTGGCTCAGAGGTGTACCAATTGAAACCCAGGGTTAAGCGGATATCTGCTGTGGCTGAAACCGGTGGCGCTTTCCTGACACGAATTGGGACGGAATTCTAGCTTCCTACTGTGGCTCGGCTGACTGTTGTTTGTTTCCTGCCGCTTCCTGCCGCTCCCTTGCCGTTTTTTGTGCATGCAGTACGGATTTGGATTGCACTGCGCCACAGGCTGTTCCCTTTTAGTATTTGCGAAAGTGGCTCAGCCCCGACGGACATCCGACGCAAACAGGAAATATAGAAAATGATGCTGCTGCGAATATGGAACGCTGGGCAGATGAATTGGAGAAGAAAAATACTGAAGACCTCTGAGAATACTGCAATAATGAAGAAAGTATGGGGAACAGTTCCTACAGTTAATTCTTCTTAATTCTTCTTAATTCTTGTTTATATTCTTGTGACAGGAATTATATTTATCTGTGCAACGGGTAGCTATTATATCATGTGCTTTTCCTGCCGAGGAACAGAGGGCTTTGACGATGCCGATATACGGCACAGTATAAGCGTTCCCGAGCAGCATATTTGTATGCTTGACATTGCCAGAATAAGCTACCTACAGTATAGCTATATAGAGATATGGTAGAGATTTGGCAGTAATATTGAATTGAATTGAAGTCAAGTTGAAATTAGGTGTAGTGATAACTGATAGACTGGGGATAAGTGGGTGCTGCAAGGCATGAGAGCAAAATGAGGAACAGAAGAGGGTAGATAGGGAAAAAAGGGAGAATAAACTGTACGGAAAGAAAAGATATATGTGATTTCTAAGAGCCGAAGAGGGCATAATGGAAAGTTCGGTACGGCAGAGCAAAAACAGGAAGAAATGGGAAAACCGAGAGTATTACGAAATTAAAAATAAATAAGAATTAAATTCAACAGCCAGAGCCGTATCGATTTTCTTCTAAGAATAAAAATAAAAAGAAATAATTAAAAATCAAAAAAATGCGAACTCTGTGGATCGAACACAGGACCTTCAGATAAACTGGTTGACTGAATTCACTTCAGTCTGACGCTCTCCCAACTGAGCTAAGTCCGCCATTTTTTGAAAATTAATAACTGGGTATTGACATGGCTAACTGACTTGTGGTCCAAATCTTTCTTACCTTCGATGGAATTCAGTATTTTTTTTTGGGAGTTGAACAGTCGGTTAACTGGATTTACTTGCAGGTTTTCTTCATAAACTTGACATCTTAACCACTGCTGAAGCGTATTTTTCATCACTCCATTCGAGCTCACGCCTCCACCCAGCCTCCCTCAGGATCTCCGCATCTCCGCATCCCCCACGCTAAAAGGTCTTTCCAGTTGACTCAACTAGTGATTCATTTGATAATGACACCTCTGATCCTCGGCACGAATTTCTACTGTCATCTGCATTCGAAGACCCTGGCGATTGATGTAGTCAGATGCCGAAAGGAATTGCCGTTTCCCACCATCACCGCGCCCAGAAAATGACATAGGTCGTAGTCATCCTGTATCTTGACCCCACAAACGGTTTTTCCGAGTGAATCATTGGAGTCTCAACTTTACCGCATCGAACTTCATGTTCCATAAACACCGGTTATGGGAATATCCGAACACTAGCCCACCTCAATTTCGTTCAAAATAGTTCTTGAACCAGTAGCTCCACTAGCACCTCAACACTAGTTTGAATCAAAAATAGCCAAACCCTAGAATTCCTCAGGCCTCCCTCAATAGGCTACCCTCCTACCCGATTCCGGAGGTTCTTTCGGAAAATGTGGGCACAGGGGGCGAAGTTTTCCACCGTTTTTCGTCGGTTTCATCCGCCTATACTAATGCGGAAGGCAGTGCTCGGAACCAGATTAAAGTTGGGGAATTAATCCGAAACTCTAACCTTTTAGGCAACTGACCCGAGATTACGTAAACGGTCGGGATTATCAGGTCACCACGTTTGTTCATTTAGAACGCTGGTAACAACCTGAGGTGATGGAGGTATCAGTAAAGCGGGGGGCTCATAGCAAAAGCTGATAACTCAAGCAGCATATTGGTGACAATCAGCGAATATTGCTCTTGTTTCCACTGATCACGCGTGCTCCCCCTACATCCCTGACCGTCGGGTAATTGCCCGAGAATCTTTCCGAAGGTTTCACAACCCCGTATTTCCTTCCGTTTGGAGTCAAATTGGAATACTACCGAAACACAACCCTGATACTCCGCAATGAGATGGAAATCATCACATCCGAACAGCCATGAGCCCGCATATGAACGCGGGGAGCCGCTGAAATGTTGGCTCGGCCGGAAAGACTCGGATCCGCCAATCTCCACCTGCATGCTCTTGCAGCATAAAGTTCCGCGGTGGCTCATAGCACGGATGTGTGGGGTGGAATAACCAATCTGTAGAAATGAGAGATATGTAGCCAGCAATCTATACAAAAGATGGCATAAATGTGTGTCTATGTTAATGCTGGATCTGAATAGCAGTTTCAACACACTGTAGAGACTCCTAACCACAATTTCCGCTTCTCCACACACCACACCACAGTGCTATCAATCTCCCCACCTGCTGAGCATCGCCCGGGGGCTCCTGCCTAATCGGGGTTTTTAGCCTATCTACCTCGCGCATGCCACTGCAAGCTTTGCATTACACGTTACACATGTACGGCAGAACGCCGAGCCACCTGAGCCTAGAGATTCTAGATTCTAGCATGTGAAAGAAGTGGGACCAATGATTCATATGAGCACAGCGGATTCTAACGGAGCGCGCAGTTTAGTAGCGTGATGTAACATTGGCGGTTCAGTCATTTAGCGGCGTATCGACTTCATAGTCTGCTTTGTTCACTTGCAACCATCAGCGGTTACCATCACTTCTAGGGTTACTCAATCTCTCTTGTACCCGTTTCATCACTTGCTCCTAGTCCGTACGACCGTTTCCAGTTGCCCCACATTTCGCATCCTCCATACTTCCGTTTCTGATAATTGCCGCTTGTGGTTGTAATATGTATCCTCATGCACGACCCGCAGCTTTGTGCGTCGTTTCCCCGGCTTGAAAATAAGGTAAACAGAACCCGCTCGAAGACTAACTCTAACTCTAACCCTAACCTTATAAAGACAAAAAATTGAAAATCAGGCAAATCTCTTTTGATATATTTATGTCAGTTTGCCCTGCTCGAACCGTTAAAACTGTTGCCTTTGTCATTCAACTGTTGGTTTATTGCATTGTTTTAACGATAAATTTTTATAGCATTGACATAATTAACTGCCACAATAATCTGCTTAGGCAGTAATACAGTCATTTCATAATGGAGTCAGTTACTGCCTACCCACCAGGACCCGGCTGTTCTGCCTCTGCCTCTGCCACCGCATATTCAGCTTATGACTACGCATATGATAATGCCTATGAATCTCTAGACAGTTATGACACTGACTATAATTCTTATGACACTGACACTGACATTGATATAACCGCTGTCACACTGCCATGTACAACACTGACATGGCATGATGACGCTGACATAACTCGTGAACCGGTAAAACACGTTGATTATTTCTCTCATAGTTGGAAAAATGCTCAGCCTTTAGCATGCTGGAAGTATGTCACGTCAGCTCGGCGTGACGTGGCAAATGCCGCCCGCCTAGAGAATGCCTCATGGCGTATTTGGACAAAGTCACAATTAAATCTGCCACCAGTGCCACCAGAGTCTGTGAATTGGTTGAAAGACTCGGATGTGACATGGCTTTATGGTCCTTTTGTACCAGAAAATGACGAGGCAGATGACATGTCATCCTGCCCAAGTTTCTCTTCTATTGACGAGGAACTGTCAGCTCGGTATCAGCAGTCATTAGCTCGGACTAGGCAGAAGGAAACTGAAGAATTTGTTACAAAGTCAGTGACACAGTCAGTGACACAATCATTTAAGGCAGAAAGAATCCCAACAATAACTGACAAGTCAGTACCACAAAATTTAAATGATCCGAGACCAATATTGAAAAGGAGGAGTTTGTCACATATTATGGCAGTGAGAGCGTCACTAATAAAAGAAGAAGTGTTGGAACTGCGGCAGTTGTGCCGTCGTACGCGCTCTTTAAATGACTCGGCAGATTGCCAACAAAGTATGACACGGCCAAGGCGTATTCACTTTAATGAGACAGTCGAACAATGTATTATATTACAGGCAGATAATGACATGACTCATGTCACTGGTGGCAGTGCCTACAGTGATTGTGACAGTAGTAGTGACAGTGACTACAGTGATTCTGACAGCGCTAAATGCATTAATGGCGCTCTCAGTATTGCTCATGTACGCCGCGCATTACGGCGAGTGCCACCAAGTATTGCAAAACTGCCATCAACAAGTCTTAAGTATGACGATGACACGGCAGACGAGTCACTTGTTTATGACTTTGAGTCAGATTCAGATTTATGTATGGCAGACGTATGGCAAAATGTAACACAAAGTCATACAACTACTGTGCCAAGAGGTGAAGAACACAGATATGATTATAACTCAGTGTATCGATAGGAAGCTGATATTCAGTGGCAGTAAGTGCCATGGCAGTAGAAAAGTGCCTTAATGGAGCATTCGGAAACACACAAAAAGGATGGAAAAAGGAAACCTCGGAAGGAATGGAAAATTCGCATATGACGGATCAGGTAGGATCGGAACGGGGGAAAAAAACAACGGGAATGACCGTTTTTATGACATTTTATGCAAATATTTAGCAGGCAGGTTGGTTTAATGAATGGTTGGTTATGAAGTTTTATAAATTTGTAGGAAATGAGGGTAAAAAAGGCGGGAAATGAGTAAATTTTGAAAAATTTAGTATGTACATGTCACTTTTTATGCGGGTTTATGTGGGTTTATGCGGGTTCGTGCTAGTTTATGTGGGTTCATGCATAATTAATGTATGATCAAACTAGCTGCGACTCGTAATGAGATGTGAAGTCTCATTGGATTTTTGATATCAAAAGCTCGGCTTACAGTTAAAGAAAGCTTTTCAGTCGTTTATTGTACTCTTGTATGTCTATTAGTTTATAATATATACTTCCTGCTTGTGTTTTATTCCTATTTTTCATGTATATAGGAAGAGTATAATACGATTTTATCAAGTTTTATCAGATCTTACCAGATCTTAAATGTTCACGTCATCGGATATTCATCATTATCTGAGCCATCAACCGATATGCTAAACCTTTGCTGATATCCTCTTTTGATAGCATTATCTGGAGAATTATTGTACTATATAGTAGCTAGAAGCGGTAGTTTCTTACCATAGACATTTGCAGCTCATAAGAGTTTATTTGAGTACATTTTCACTGCTGTATAAATCACATAGCAGGGTAAACCAAGTAAGCTAGCTAGCTTTCTCCCAGATAAACTGGGTTCCTCAGATACTGCTGTATCCAGGTAAAAAACGATATAAACCAATAGAAATAAACTGCATCAAAGGTAGTCAGAACCCTTCAGACAACCTAGTAGTTACGCTCAAATCATTCCTAGCATGATATTTGAATTCATATACAGTGAGAAACAGCTGAAAAACTGCTATTTGGTACCTTGCAGATACATGCATATACATGCATGCCACTTGCATTCAGTTCAAGAGACTGATACACGACTTTCGTGAGAATCTATGAAGAAAAAAGCACATCGGCTATACCAAAAATAAAACCGGGATTAGCTATTTACATAGGATAGAGTTACAGAAGAGTTTATAAGCAGAATAACCAGATATTCTGCTGTTTTACATAAACCACTTAAAGTTTCAATTGTTCCTAATCGAGAAATCTACATGCAGATATATGCCAGTGAAGCTTGAACATGCATGCTGAACCTGACTACTGAGAGAGCAACAGTTGGATCATTAAATGAGCTGAATATCAAGTTTATCTCGGATAGAAACCTATTGAATTAAGTAAAATAACACTAACTTGAAATCATAGAGGCTTTAGAGTAGCTGAAAAGCGATTTCGCGTCTCACTGCTTGAATTCTGTACTATCCTTCGACCTCTCAAGCATACAACTGTAATATGCTTCGTAGAACCTACATATAGACTTAGAAAAGGACTGTATATAAACGAGCATCTAATTAATACCTCATCACCTGCAAACTGGCTTACGCTGGTCAAAATTTCTTCCAGGTTTACCGCAAGTAAACGGGTAAAATGTCAATGTCAAATAAAGTTTATGCACATATCTGCACCGTTATGCACTGTTACACGACAATGCAGAATTTCCTCTTTGGGGTTTCCAATAGTTCCATCAAAAAGTATAAACCAATTATACATTACATAATCACTTAATATATCATCCGAATAGCATAAAGGAACGGCACGGATGGAACGGAAAAAGAATGAAAAAACGCCGAAATCGGCACAGATATGAATAATTCCGTAACTATTCAGATATAACTAGCAGTAATCGCAAAAAAAACCAAACATTTCAGTCAAATTACCGAGGAATTCCGACGAAAACTGACATGTATCATATGAAAATCACCATTTTCCCTATTAAAAGCAACAATATATGCAGTTTATACAGGAAATATGCAAATTAAATCCAACAATTATGTTTATATTGCAGCATATTAGCAGCAAACAATCATAAAAACCAGTTTAATCACACCATTAGGCTATCTGTAACCTCAGAGCTTCAAATATACTCAATTTTAACCCCTCAAAAACCAGAAAACGAGGCAGTCAGTGCCAAATATCTACAAATATTGTAAAATTGTCTTCAAAAAAGTCTTAAAAAGCTTTCAAATGTATATATTGAGTTAATTGAGAACCCTATTGACCAAAAAGTAACAGAAATTGACAGAAAACGGCAGAAAAAAAACAGAAAATTACATATAAAACAACTCAAATTTGACATTTCCTCAGCCTTACACCCCCACACTATATAAAAAACACTACAAAATACTATAAGAACCTCCAATCTCACCCCGCATTTCCCCCACAACGCATCACATGTTATTCTTTTCACTCCTATCTATCAATTTTTACAGCATTCCACCCGCCATCCGATTTCCCCACACTACAGGAAGAGCTTCCTTAGTAATTGCATATTCCCGGACCCGTTGACCCGCATAAAAACCGTCGGGAATTTCTCGGTTGACTCCTTTTGTGGGGTTCCGTTTCAAATTACGTTAAATACGGCAAGTGACGCGAGAGAAGCCAAGAAGACCTCACAGAAAGTGGGCAAATGGTTAAAAGTTTATGCGATACTGTGGAAACGGGTTTTATAGCACGGATAACCACGGATAACCGGCCGAAAGCGGATTTCTCGAGCCGAGAACGGGTTAATTCGGGTTAATAAGGACGAAGAGACGTCCCGCACCCCCTCACATTGGACACCACTTCGGGTCTCACCCTAAATAACATCCAGCCACCCCATATGAGACGCAACTTCGGGTCTCATCCCATGCCAAAGTTACACAATCACGAAAATTTGATGATAAAAGAGTGGAAAAATGAACGGGAAACCGGTAATAAAAAGCCATTAATTTGACGAAGAATTCGTCTCAGAAGGTAAAATTTCCACTGATTTAGCCTTCTTTTCCACAAACTCCAAATCTATCCCACGCGAAAGCAGGAAATCCATAGATTTCATTGAAACTCCTAACTTGTAAACTCCGAGCTGCTGCTGACGAAGCAATTCATGCTTTTTACACAGCACAACGAGCCGTGCATGAAGTTCTTTCACCTGCTCGTTGAGAATCACGTAGCGTTCGTCTTCCAGATCTGCCATTTTGTGTATATAAATATGTTTGTAACCCGACGGGAGGATAGGAAAGCCGAGACCTGAGAGCCGAAACCCGAAACCCGCGTTCGACGCGTTTTTAGTGGGGGGAAAGGAGATTTTAGAGTGAGTAAACATTAAAAGATGACGTAAGCCGACTTGTATCTGATTGATTACGTGATACACAAAAACCACAACCCCGTCTCTAATATAAGATTACGTCATACATATATACCCCCCCCGAGGCTATCGGGGATACTCCGAGCATCTTTTATCACATTTATTCATTAAATTCCAATTAAATTCCTTATAAAACAGCTACTTTACATACCTTAAATGCTACCCAACACACCTATCAATGCCACAACTTCATCCCGGCCCTTCACGGCCGAGGAAGCCTCGGTAATCCCGTTTGCTCCCCAGAAAATGTACTCCGAGACCCCCCATAAACGTCATTTTCCTGCCCATAATCAGTGAAAAGTCCCAGAAATTTCTCTACAAGCTCCTGTAATTCTGCTACAGGAATCGCCACGTCTTTCGTAAGTTTCTTCCTCTACATAGCTGTTAGTAAGGCCTGTAGAAATGATAGTAAAATAGTAAAATAGTAAGAAAATAGTAAGTAGCAAGTAGTAAAATAGTAAAATAGACAGAAATACTCACCAAAGCAAAACACACTGATCTGTAGGTATTATGGTATAATCCTTTATAGTCTGGGTCCTCTTTTGTTACTCCTCGGATGCGTAAACCTCCCAGGATGAGTTGCTGGATCGAATGTTTCGTTTTCGGGTTAATGTGGCTCAGATTTACTTCTTCGGGCTTGGGCTGAGCCACAGAGTTAGGAGAGTTGATAGAGTTGATACAAGTAGTAGAATTTCCTTGCTGAGCCCCCAGATGAGCCCCCAGCTGAGCCCCCAGCTGAGCCACACTTCTATTACCCCTTCTAGACAAACTCTTCCCTCTTTCTCGTCTTTCTAACCCCATTTCTTCACCCTCAACAGCAAAACACTCCTGTGGTACCCCGAAACCCAAGGGCAAAGCCATAATATTCACATTCACAGCATCACTGCAAACTTCCAAGTATAACAGCAGAAATTCCAGCATTCTATCCGGTTTATCCAACTGCAGAAGGATTCCAGTTTCCAGAATTCCAGGAGTTTCCGTTTCCTTTGCAAATTCAAGAAGATTTTCGAAAAATGAGATGGTAAATTCGTTCTCAATTGTTCTGGTAGGTTAGTATTATAGGAAGGAGGAAGGAGGAAGGAGGAAAGAGGAGGAAAATAGAGGAAAATAAAGGAAAAATGAGGAAGAATGAGGAAAATGGAAGATAAATGGAAGATAAATGGAAGATAAATGGAAGATAAATGGAAGATAAATGGAAGATAAAAGGGGAAAAAAGAGGAAAAGGGAAACTAGGAAGATACTATGGATTCAAAAGGTGTTGAAAGATTAAAGGGAGTTACGAAGAAGAAGGAAGGAGAAGGAATAAAGAGAATAAATGATATATAAAAAAGAATAAAGCAAGAAGAATGTAGAAAAAATGATATAAAAGGTAAAATTTATAAAAAAAGGGATGCAAAAGAAAGGATATAAAAGAAAGGATATAAAAGTAAGAATATAGAAGAAAGGATAGAAAAGAAAGGATTTAAATGAAAGAACATAAAAGTAAGAATATAAAAGTAAGAATATAAAAGTAAGAATATAGAAGAAATCTTGATATATAGGTAAATGATTTAAAGGGAAGGATATAAATGAAAAGACATAGAAGAAAGAATATAGAAAAAGGACGTAATAGAGAGGATATAGTAGAAGAATACACGAGAAAGTATATAGCAGGAAGAATATATAGAGGAAAGAACAAAGAAAAAGGGATATATGAAAGAATATAGAAAAGGGAACATAGAGGAAAGAATATAGAGAAAGTGATATATGAAAGAATATAGAAGAAAGAACATAAAAAAGGATACAGAGGAAAGAATACATAAGAATAAATGTATAAAAAAGAATATAAAAGAAATAATATAGCAGGAAGATTATAGAAGAAAGAATGTATATAACAGGAAGAATATATAAAAAGAAACAGTATAGAGGAAAGAAATAAGATAAAGAATATTAAAGGTGAATTATATAAAAGGAAAGGATATAAAAACAAGAGATACATAGGAAAGAATATAGAAAAAGGGATACAGAGGAAAGAATGTAGTTGAAAGAATATAGAAGAATATAACAGGAGGAGTATATAAAAGAAAGAGTATAGAGGAAAGAATGTATAATAAAGGATGTCTAATAAAGAATATAAAAGGAAGAAGGAATATAAATGAAGGAATATAAATGGAAGAATATAGCAGAAAGAATATATAAAACAAAAGAAAATAACTGGGATAATATAACATAAATAATATAAAGGATAAAATAATTAGAAAAATGGATATAGCAGGAATAATACAGTAAGGAAAAAAAAAGAGGGAAAAAATACACTAGAAGAATATAAAAATGGGAAGGAAAAGGAAGAAAACGACGTATTTGATGATTTGAAAAGAGGGAAAAACAGCCAGAAAAGAGTATTAGGAAAGGAAAAATATATAAGAAAAGAGGGAAGAAAAAGAGGGAAAAGAGGGAAAAGGAGGGAAAAAAGAGGGAAAAAAGAGGGAAAAAAGAGGGAAAAAAGAGGGAAAGAAATTCATAGTAGAAGAGAAATAGTAAAAACTGAAGAAAAGGAAAGAAATAAAGAAAGGAAGGAAGGAAGGAAGGAAAGAATAAAAGCAAACAATAAGAAGAATAAACAATAAATAACCAAATAACCAAATAACCAAATAACCAAATAACCAAATAACTGAATAATCAACACATAATGAAATCCAATCATCGTACAGTAAACTTATTATTATAACCGGAAATTCAGAAATTCAGAAATTCAGAAATTCAGAAACCCAGAAATCCAGAAATCCAGCTAGTAGAAATCTTCCTTATCATCCTCTCAATATATCTAATAAACTTCCTTATAATCCTCTTAATGATTCTTATAAATCTCTTGATAAACCTCATAATTCCCTTATAAACCTCTTAATAAACCTCTTTGAAATCCTCCTTATACTCCTCATAATAAATCCAATAATCCTTCTTATAATCCAAACAACTCCTAATAACTCTTAGAAAACTACAATTTTAAACAATAAAACCTACAAATTCCTTCCCCCTGCTAATCCTTTCAAACCCCTAATAACTTCTAATCTTTCTAATAACTTATAATCCTTCTTATATCTTCTAATTCTTTTAATAACTTACATTTTAATCGGGCCTCCCTGAATACACCAAATTGGGATCTTCAAAGGATCAACGAGGGCAATCGCTTCCGATTTAATAAACCCATTGTGAATTACAGAGTGGAGTAAATGATAACTTTTACTATCTTTTCTAGTAGAAAGCTGTAAACCTATTGAAATGTTAGAGATATAATTGAGAAAATGGAGAAAATGGAGAAAATGGAGAGAATGGAAAGATAATTGAGAGAATTAAAGGATAATAAAGAGAGAATGGAAATTATTACTGAAAATATAAAAATATTATTGAAAAGATGAGAATATAAATGAAAATATAACCAAAAAGATTATTGAAAGGTGGAAATATAAGAGATGTAACAGGTTTAATAGATATGATAGATATAGTTGAGATAATGGATATAATAAATATGATAGATATAATTGAGATAATGGATATAATAGATATGATTCAGATAATAGATATAATAAATATAATAGATATAATAGATATAATTGAGATAATTGAAATAATAAATATGATAGATATAATTGAGATAATTGAAATAATAAATGTGATAGATATAATTCAGATAATGGATATAATAAATATAATAGATATAATTCAGATAATTGAGATAATAAATATAATAGATATAATTCAGATAATTGAGATAATTGAAATAACTGATATAACTGAAATAACTGAGATAATTGAAATAATTCAAATAATTGAAAATACTATTAGAAAGAATGAAAACCTAACTGAAAAGATGAAAATATCATTAACAATTCAATCAAATAATTTTATAAAAAACCTATTAAACTGGCAAACTTTTCAGAATTTACACCATTTTATCTGGATTACTAACGTATCAGTAGAGAAATGAGAGAAAAAATAATAATGAATGGGAGTTATAAACGAGAATTATTACAATATTTGGTATTTTTTGAAGGAGGAAACGGAAATTTGTAAGAAAAGATAGTGGAAATAGTTGAGAAAATAAAGGAATTATAGGAAATATTACTTTAGGATCCTTTAGAATTCTTTTAGAATCCCCTAAAATCCTTAAATCTTTAAAAAAAGTCCTAAAATCCTCCTTACCTAACAAAACATCACCAGATTTCCATAATCCATTAGGGAATATCGGCAATTCACCACTCAGAACAACGGATGCTTCCGCCTGGTTTACCCATGTGGTTTTACTATGATTATCCATATATACGTATATACATAAATATATAGAAGAAGCTGTACTGGAGTATTAAAATGATGAAAAATTATAAGAAATCCTAAGAAATTCTGAGAAATACTGAGAAATCCTAAGAAATCTTAAGAAATTCTAAGAAATCCTAAAAACTCCTAAGAAATCCGCAGCTTAAAACCGAGGATCAAAACAATAGAGAAATTTTACTATTCTGGTTTAAAAATTCATCACTTTAATGGCATAATACGACGTAGAAGTTCAATAATAGGCTGGATAGTCAGTTAGTTCATATACTTTCTTTCTTTTTAGTATATAAATGAAGATTCCTCGGGATTTCAAGGGATTTTCGGCCACTTTTCGGGTCCAAAGATGTTCCAGCAAGATAATTGGGGTTCCAAGATGTTTGAGGAGTTTCCAGGATGCTGTAAAAGTGAGTTTTGGGCAGGATAATTGAAGAAATATCCCCGAGGAAGCTCTCAAAGGTTCTCATCGTTTTATGAAAATTCGGGGAACGACGGGATGGAGGGTGAATATAAGGATGACGTAATAAAATATTTGGGGGTATTGATGATTATGTAAGCTGATAGTAGAATATTAAGGATTATGTAAGCTAATAATAGAATATTAAGGATTAGGTAAGCTAATAATAGAATATTTATCAATCACATCATCTAAAAGTCAGCAATTAACGCTCACATAATCAACTATTCACACTCAACCACCAAGCAAACTACACTACCAACACCATTTCTGCAATTCCGCCACTGCAGCATACCCCCAGGTACCAAAGAAACACGGAGTAACAGCCACACACCTGCAACCCATTTAAGCCCCGCCAAACGGCTTAAACTCCGACATTCACTGTCTCCTCAAATCTCTCTCCTCTCTTTTACGATCACGTAATCACCACTGTTCTCCTCCCCCTTTTTATCAGTTCACGTAATCACATTTACCCCCTCCCAGTCTCGCGAATGCCCCCGCCAAACCCATTTCCTCTCCCTCACAGCATTTTCTTTTCCACGATTCAATTTTTAAACAGATAAATCTACAGATAAAATCAATTAAAATCCATCAATCAAGCCATTTCCTCATCATTTCCTTGGCTATCTGTAATCTGCCGGAAATTCAAGTTGTTTGGCCCTCATTTAAGTCCTCATTGAAGTCCTTTTTACCCTCTTTTAAGGCCTCAAGTGTCAATTGTATCGTCAATTTGGTGATTTTTATTAGAAAATCTGGATAAATTCACAAGAAATCTGATATATTAAGGGAATTCTGTTATTTATATGGTACGAATAAGTTTATTGGATCTGCCAGATTTGGTGGTTTTTTCCCGGGTTTCTCGTTTATATCGTTTATATCGTTTATTATTCTCTATGGCTAACAAATATTATAGAAATATTTGAATAATTTGGGGAAAATCTGAATAATATAAGGAAAATCTGAATAATCTGAATAATTTGGGGAGAAACTGCTAAGAAAATCCATCAAATATCAGAAGATCAAACAATTTATAAGGGAAATTTAAAGAAAAATAAAGAAAATGTCAGGCCCAACTAATAGCGGGAAGATTATTTCAAAAGCCCGAATATACGCTGATGCGAACGACAAGAAACCCACAAGTTATTGGCATTATGGTAAGTAAATTGGTGTGAATTGGTGTGAGTTTGGGTGAATTTGGGGTAAATTGGGATTTCGTAGGAGGTAAAATCATTGTAAATTGTAAAAAAATGAGGAAAAATGAGGAAAAATGAGGAAAAATGAGGAAATTATAGGGAAAATTGATGGAAATTGTAGGGAAAATTGATGGAAATTGAGGAAAATCGAAGGAAATTTTATTAAAAACTGAATATTTTAGTCGAATTTAATCATTTTTAAGTCTTTTAAGGAGTTGAAAAGTGAAAAATGTGTGAAGGAAAATTTACATTTTTAAAGGGAATATGAGATTTTTATGAGTTTGAATTGTTTAGAAAGCAAAATTGAGGAGTTTTAATGAGTTGTAAAGTTTGGTTTTTCAATTAAAAGAGGTTTAAATTGAGGATTATTGGGGTTTATTGGGGATTATTGGTATTTTTTATGTTTATTTAATGGTTTTTGATGTTTAATGAAGGAATATTTAAGGAATATTTGAGTTATTCACATATTTTTATGGATTTTATTCTCTTTTTCCATTATTTTTACTGTTTTTAGTGAGAATAGAAAGTTTTTAAGGTGGAATTTGGGATTCTAAAGTGTGTTAAATGGAAACTTTTTGATATGGAAGGAATGGGGAATGATTTTTCAGTTTTTATTGGGTTTATTTGGAGATATTTGGAGATATTTGAAGATATTATTAATGTTTATTTACTTTATTCATTGATTTTTATTGATTATTGATGGATATTTTATCATTATGATTGAATATTGTTTGTTTATTATTTACTTTTATTGGTATTATTGAGTATTATTGATGGATATTGAATGGTTGATCTTTGGATGTTATATTATTACTTGTTATTACTTGTTATTACTGTTATTTACTGGGTTTCACTGTTTATCGTTGATTATCGTTGATTATTATTGATTATAATTTATTATAGTTAATTATAATTTATTATTGATAACAATTATTATTGATTATTATTGTTTATCATTAATTATCATTCCTTATTTATTCCTTCTCTTATTCTTTTATTCTTTTATTCTTTTATTCTTTTTCTTTTATTCTTTTTATTCTTTTTATCCATTTCTCACATTTATTCCTTCCTTTATTTCTCAATCTTCATTTACTCAATACTTCCATTCTTTTTAATCTTTTTATTCTTTTTATTCTTTTTATTCTTTCCTTTCCTTCTTTTCCTTCCTTCTTTTCCTTCCTTACATCCTTTATTCCTCATTTCTCTTATTCCTTCTTTTTCATTCCCCAATCTTTCATTATTAAATCTTTCCTTTTCATCGTTTACTTCCTTTATTCATTCATTTCATTCATTTTTTTCATTTCCTTTTTATTCTTTTTATTCATTTTATTCTTTTATTCCTTCTTTTATTCCTTCGTTTTTTATCTTTTATATCCTTTTAGTCGTTTATTTCTTTATTTCTTTTCACCTCTTTCATTTCTTTATCCTCAATTTCTTTATTCTTCAATCTTCCCTTTATATCTTTTATTCATTAATTCTTTTATATCCTTTATTCATTAAATCATTAATCCTTTTATTCATTAATTCTTCTCTTCTTTTCTTCCTTTTCTTCCTTTTCTTCCTTTTCTTCCTATCTTTCCCTTCTTTTCATCCTTCTTCTTTCTTTTCCGTCCTTTTTATTCCATATATTTCTTCTTTTCCGTCCTTTTCCGTCCTTTTTATTCCATTTATTTCTTCTTTTCCGTCCTTTTTATTCCATTTATTCCATTTATTTCATTCTTTTCCTCTTCCTTTCCTTCCTTCGTATCCCATTTACTCCTTAACTCCTTGATATCTTTTATATCTTTTATGTTCTTTATATCCTGTTCACCTCATTTATTTATACCTTCTTTTTATTCCTTTCATCCTTTTTATTCCTGTCATCCTTTTTATTCTTTTCATTCTTTTATTCTTTTCATTCTTTTCATCTCTCTTATCCTTTCTATTCTTCAGTCTTCCCTTTCTTTATTCCTTCATTTCCTTCTTTCCCTTCTTTTTTATCCTATCAATCCCTTCTTTTCTTCCTTCTTTTCCATCATTTTTATCCCATTTATTCCTTTCCTCTTTGTTTTCATTTCTTTTCCTTTTAATCTTTTAATCTTTTAATCTTTTAATCTTTTAATCTTTTAATC